>NW_006498404.1:4274305-4309683 GCF_000471905.2 Amborella trichopoda
TATATATATATATATATATACTATATATATATAAAGGATAATCCCATAAATCTGGGAAATAGAGGAAAATAATACGAGGCTTATCACCAATAACCAACTTGACCACCCACTTGATCACGGTGCCTCTATATAGAGGACAATCCAATAGATCTTAGAGATAGGGATTCACCGTTTTGGACCAGTTTCTCGAACAACTAGTTCGCCCTGGCCTATCTAAATTTTAAAACACCGAGTTCGACTTTTCATTTATAGATATTACGTGGTTATATAAATTTATGAAGCTTCTTTTCCTTATAATAATAAAAATATTACATTGGACCATACCATCTATTTTGTTTAAATTTACTACATGATTCAAAATTTAGAATCTTAAGATGGAGAAAACATTAATATTTTGAAAATCTCACATCATTTTTAGCAAAGTTTTGGGCCTTGAGCTGGAGCCTTATTCAAACGATATGGGCAGAATAGTCATATTTAGCATAAAGGGACAATCATGGCATTTGGAAACGGTTGGATTCATTTGTCCTAACATTTAAGATAAGGGCATTTTTATCCATGCCTTTTATATTCTTGATTCTTGAAGCCTTGTAGTTGCAGCTTTAACTGATAACACCAATGGAGGTTAGCCATGGTCGCTTGTTTTCATTTTTCATTTTTTTCCCCCCTATTTTTGTACTTATTTTTCTTGATTTATTTATTGAATAAACTATGCTGCAGAAATTTCATAATGTGATTGGTAGTAGAAGAGGCAGTTCTTTTCCTTGAATTTTTCATGGACCCTGAAGCCAGTACTCAGAGAAATCCTTCAAAGGTTGCCCTCTCCCTTTTTCTAATGTTTTTTTTAGTGACATTAAAATAACAAAAACTACATATTATTAGTTCTTCCTAACAATAGAATCCAAAAAAAAATCAAAATATGCTGTACTGTTAGTGAACTAGAAATCCTTTAAAGGTTGTCCTCTGTCTTTCTCTAATGTTTCTTTTTAGTAACATTAAAAGTAACAAAAACTACATTTTATTAGTTCTTCTTAGCAAAAGAATCCAAAAAAGAAAAATCAAAATATGTTGTAATGTTACTGAGCTACAGGAGTTTCTCAATATATCTGGTGTGGGATTTTTTTTCCTGAGTAGATAAGGGAATATTATTATTATTATTATTTTGTTGGGTTTGTTTAGTTTTACTTAGCACCAGTTATGAATGCTGCAGTAACCATGCTCTTTTTGCTACCTTTCTTTTTTTAATGAATAATGCTTATGTTCATGAAATCTGATATATTTTTTGTATGATATACAGCTATGATATGGGTTTGTTTATATCTTTTTATGCAAATGAGAAATACACGAATTGCCAATATTTTTATTTTCTTATTAGTTTTGGTTATTTTGCATTTGGGTTTTTCGAGTATTTTCTCCATGATATAGTGCTAATCTTGCTTCCTTTTTTTTCAAGCCTTTTGGAAATAAACATCTTCACCTAACACAATTAAAAGATTGAATGGCACTAATACTTGGCTTTCTTCTTTTATGTGGATATCTTCTTTTATGTGTATAAATCACGGTTGCTGCATTTCTTTGAAGAACGTAGATTAATGGGCTCCTTTCTTTCTTAGTTTTCTAAAAACCAGTGAAGTTTAGTTGCTATTGCTTACTAGCTTGCTTGTTTTCATTCCTGAATTTGTTCTTCACTCAATGGTTTCATTTGTTCCCATTATTTATTGAAATTGCTTTACTTTTTTTTCTTGAAGAGGGGGGGGGGGGGGTGGTTGCTTGTTAATATTGCTTTACATTACATATGGTAGTGGGTGGTTAATGTTACAGTAGTTTAAATATGAGTCTGAGCAATCAATTGGATCCAAATTTGGTTGTAGAAGGACTCATGGAGGAGCCTTTTACTCTTGGCTTACCAAAGCCTAGGGGTGGTATATGGGGACTTGAGCATTTCCCCTCTCTATGTATACAAGAGCACGTTTGCAGACGATATCACTCATTCGGAGACCAACGAAGAAATATTTGGGGTTCTGTCTTTTGTTTTTTGGACGCTCACACTAATCCCACTTTTCAAGTACGTCTTCATAGTGCTCAGAGCTGATGATAATGGAGAAGGTATCTTAATACAAGTGCTTTTACTTGTTCAGTATCATATTCCTAATCTAGAAATTATGTATTTCTGTTTGACATATACTTCTTGTATTATGTTCTATTGGTTTGACTAGATCCAAAAATTCTTTTGCTAGCTTTTTTACAATTGCTTTGTTTCAATTGTCAGTTTATTCAATTATTTGTTACCTAGGTTCTTATGTAGATTTACTCAAATGGGTCTGTCATATTCCTTCTCTTGGATATACTAATTTATAAGTTTTCTCTTTTAGTTAGAACTTATGAAACATAGACATGCATGTCCGGGTCTGACCATGTGTTGACACTTGACAGACATCGACACGCATGTGCCACTCTTAGACATGCATACGAGACCTCTATTAAGTGTCCACTATTGTATTCTTTTATGCGTGTGACACTCTTAGACACACATAAGACACCTCTATTAATTGTCCACTACTATGTCCCTTTTTTCACACTTTTTTTTTTTTAAGTGACACTTCATTGTTTGGAAACTTCAGTCTTCATTAAAGAATATTTTATTTTTAAAGTAACAAGTATTTTAGGATTGTTTTCAATAGCTACACAATAAGGGTGCTACACTTTGAATTAATAATTAGCTAATACTTTGCAGCTTTTTTCTCTATTGTTACGATGTAACCTTGATTGGTCTATAAGAAATTTGACGAATAAAATTCAGATTCACAAAGAAACCTTTTTTGGACTATTAATCTAATTCTATTTATTTTTTGGATCCTTAACTATTGTTGTATGACATGAATTATTGTACATGTAAATGCAGATGTGAATTACACAGATTTTAATATATGTATATATATACAATTATTTATATATTTGTATATTTTATAGATGTGTCATGTCTAGATGTCATTTTTTGGGGTTCACATCTTTGACACTCGTATCCATATCATAAATAGACATGCGTGTCCGTGTCTCTGTAACATAGGTTAGAACCCATTTCAGCATATTTTATGTTGCTTTCATTTACTGTAAATTGCCAATTAATATAGTCTAAATTTTTAATGCATATTTCATATTTGGATGAGCTTATGTTCCTTCTCTTTGATATACTATTTGTAATATTCTTCTCTTTTGGTTAAGATGATCTTATAGCTTTTTTTCACTATCAAGTGCAATCTAAACTTTTATAGGATATTCTAGTTGGGATTCATGTGTCTCTAGTAATTTTGTTGATTTTGTTTGGTTGGTGTTGTAGGTGGTACATTTGCTCTGTATTCATTGATATGCAGGCATGCAAAAGTAAGCCTTTTACCCAATAGGCAGGTTGCAGATGAGGAGCTTTCTACATACATAATGGAATCTCCCCCTGACAAAAGGAATGGATCAAGGGTAAAAATTTGGTTAGAGAAGCATAAGAATTTTCATACGGCTTTGCTAATTGTGGTTTTATTGGGCACTTGTATGGTAATTGGAGATGGGGTGCTTACTCCAGCAATTTCTGGTACTTTCCATTTTTCCTTGTGATTTTTTATGTTCTGATTGATTGATTGGTGATTTTGTTATGTTCTCGACGAAGTAGTTGATTAAGGTATTGATTTGTCTTTATTTTTGTCTCTTGTTTTAGTTTTCTCAGCAGTCTCAGGGCTTGAGCTGTCTATGTCCAAAGAGCATCGTGAATGTAAGGATCCTCTCCTGAACCTTTCTCTGAATTTTTTTTTTGGGTAATTCAGTGGGGAAGACAGGCCCCTACCCGTTTTTTCAAGTAGATTACGAGTTAGCTTTTTTGAAGGTGTTAGTGGGGTGGTGTTAGTAATGGGAATGGAAAACACAATGTGGTGACTAGAGTGTGGGGTCCTCTCCCGAACCTTTCTCTGAAAATTTACTCTGTGAACAAGAATTTAAGTTTCTACTTTCGCTGAATTGTTTAAGATTGTACGAATAAAGATCCCCGGAATGGTGAACTATATTAACAAGTGAAGTACCCTTTTTTTCTTCCATTTTAACAAGGCCCTCTGGTGTTAATTTCCTCACATATCAGCATCTTGATAAGGGGTTTCCCACTTTGCTCTGATATAGATAAGCTACAAAATCAAAAGAAATTTGGTTGAATTGTTGTCTGTGGCTATTGCATCTGGTTGTGATTTATTGGTAGACTGGAATATGATCAATCACTGAGTACTGAATTGTAAAACAAAGCCAAATGTCATTGCCATGTTTTGTGCTACAATGAACCAAAAGTCTGGAATGATTTGGAAGCTCTGGCTCCATATACACGAGAAAAATACTCATTGTTACGTGTGGCCTGCAAGGTTGAGCTTTCCGCCAGCTCAAGCCTGATGTTTTATCAAGTTTTTTCTTGTACAAGAATTAGAATCTTTGTTCTCGACTCGATAATGGAATTGTTCACTGTAGAGCAATATTTATTGCTATAACTTGAAATTCAAACTTGGATCAATTAGAAGATCTTTATATGTTAATCATGAAGCTTATTTTCATTCAATATTTGTAGGTAAAGAAAAAGTTATTTCTTGTAATTTCTTTCAGAATATATAATATGGGATAAAAAGCTCTAGGAAAGTTAATTCATAATCATGAAACAATGGTGGCCATTTTCTGGAGTTTAACTTTACCCCTGTGAATGCCCCTTTGGTTCCCACCTCAGTTAATCTCCCAACATCCATCAGTGGAGGATGTAGTATTGGGATGCCATAGACAGACCAGTGTGTATTGGAATACGGCGTATTCTACTTGTATGCGTTCTACTCTTTTCCTTCAAAATCTGACCAATAAAACTATTTTTTTTCAGATGCGGTGGTTCCAATCACATGCTTCATATTGGTATGCTTGTTTGCGCTGCAACATTATGGGACTCACCGAGTTGGCTTCTTCTTTGCACCAGTTGTATTGACTTGGTTACTATGTATTAGTACCCTCGGATTGTACAACATATTTCATTGGAACCCATATGTGTATCAAGCACTGTCCCCATACTACATGTACAAGTTCTTGAAGAAGACCAGAAAGGGTGGTTGGATGTCCTTGGGCGGAATCCTCTTGTGCATCACTGGTGACCAACTCTGAAACTTATTAAGCTCTTTCTGTGTGTGTGTGTGCATGTGTATGTGTGTGTGTGTGTGTGTGTGTGTGTGCGTGTGTGCGTGCACGTGCATGTGCGCGTGATATGACATATTCTTGCAACTTTGTTCACTTTTATCCTTTGACAATGTACAATATCTTTGCGAACAAACCAGTCAAGCCTTCATTTATGTAATGATTTTTTTCTTTGCAGGATCGGAGGCCATGTTTGCAGACCTTGGCCATTTCTCGTACAGAGCAATACAGGCAATCTCTCTCTCTCTCTCTCTCCAGTTAAAGAGGGAATGATTTCTTTTGTTCTACTACATCTAGGGACCTTTACTTTATACTGTTCTTTGCAACTTGCTTTGATTCCTTGAATCTGCAGATGGCCTTCACCTTTGTAGTTTACCCTGCACTCATTTTAGCATATATGGGCCAAGCTGCGTATCTCTCAAAACACCATCACATAGACACAAGCTACCAAATTGGCTTCTATGTCTCTGTGCCAGGTATATCAGCCCTTCTGAAATATCTTAGATATACAATAATGAAAATTATTAATTTAGACCCCACCAAAATCTAAAAACATGGTTGCAACCATCTTTCTGAGAGGAAATTCCTCAATGTTTCTTATCATCTCTCTCTAGCAAACTTATCAAAATCTTTCTCTAGAACATAATTTTAATTGGGTTTATTTCTTTGTTATGTTTTGCAGAGAGTGTGAGGTGGCCTATACTTGCTATTGCAATCCTCGCTTCAGTGGTGGGAAGCCAGGCTATTATTAGTGGAACTTTCTCCATCATTAACCAGAGCCAGTCTCTGAGCTGCTTTCCAAGAGTGAAGGTGGTTCATACATCAGACAAAATTCATGGCCAAATTTACATACCAGAGGTTAACTGGATGCTCATGGTCCTCACTCTCGCTGTGGCTGTAGGGTTCAGGGATACGAAACACATGGGCAATGCCTCAGGTAAGCTTTTGAGCATGATTTCTCTGGATTGGCTTGTCATAGTAGCAGTTGCATATTGGCTTCAAATGAATGAATTGTGGTGGCGAGATTTTTAGAAGAGTAAGTCTGATGCAACTCTAACTATCTCTCTGCCTTTATATTCATTCCATTCGAACCAAGGTTTCGATCATAACCAACTCTCTCTCTCTCTCTCTCTCTCTCTCTCTCTCACACACACACACACACATATCCACACACACACTCGCACAGAGCCCATCGCAATTCTCTAACAATGACTGAATGCCTTCTACTGTTCTCAGCGTACTTGCTTTAGGTTCAGTATAGATAGAGAAAATACATCACCGCTGTCCTGAAGTTGTATGTATGTGTGTGTGTGAGAGAGAGAGAGAGAGAGAAAGAGGAGACGAGAAAGGAAACGGGGAGGGGGCAATAGTTGGTTATGGTGTTGGGGGTATAAGGGCCTCCATCATTGTATGTGTGTGTGAATGACTAGAATGCCATGTTTCTAAGACATGGATATATGAGAGTCAACACTTGACACAGATATGCTCATTGGAAATGCTATGCTTTTACCAAACCTGAAATGCTTTTCAGACATAAACTTTCATACACCATTTAGAGAGGGGAGAGGTGGGATTTTAAGTGATGAAGTGTATTAATGACATTTCAGAAGGTAAAAATATATTAGAAGAGTCTAAATTTCTGAAGTGTTAGACATGTGAGTCATATCCTAAGCATGTCAACATGTGCCGACAGCTGTAGACATCCATGTCTTAAGGTCATAGTTACAAAGTATACATGATAATTTGTCCATAGCAAGTCTCTGAGCCCATGCTTTCCAAGCTCAGAATTCACCTTTTAAGCAACAAGTACTTGACATTCTAGAAGAAAAAAAGTAGAAGCCTCTAAAATTTCTTTAGTGTCAAACGCGTGTCCTGTCTTTGGCCTATCGACACATGCCTAAAACTCTAGATATGCATGTCTTAAAATTCATAGTTACAGAGTACTATGATGATGTGCTTTAGAAAGTATATAAGCACCCATTAATGAATGGAGGGTTGTGAGAAGTAGGACACATGACTGGTCTTACGCTCTCTTCATCACCATCCATCAATCATTGGATAATGACGGACACTTGAGTTCATAGTTTTACTGTTGTCATATGCATCGTAGTATATTTTCTCTATTATTTGAAGCTGCAAGAAAGACCTGTGAAGAGTATTTCTGTTGAACTTACTGTATATGTATGAAATGTGTACCTGTTTGAGAGAGAGAGAGAGAGGGAGAGAGAGAGAGATGGCAGATTGTTCCGAAGGTCCCTAACAGCTGCAGCCTTCTGCATATGCAGGTCTTGCGGTGATGACTGTGATGCTGGTCACAACCTGCCTCACTTCTCTAGTGATCCTCCTATGCTGGCACAAGCCCCCCCTTGTGGCCCTCGCCTTCCTCCTCTTCTTCGGGCCCCTTGAGCTGCTCTATTTCTCTGCCTCTCTCACAAAGTTCCTTGATGGTGCCTGGGTCCCTATCCTTCTCGCTCTCATTCTGATGACCCTCATGTTCGTCTGGCACTATGCAACCATCAAAAGTTATGAGTATGACCTTCACAACAAGGTTTCTCTAGACTGGCTTCTCGCACTGGGGCCCGCTTTAGGCATAGCTAGGGTCCCAGGCATCGGCCTTGTACTCACCGACCTTGTCTCTGGTGTCCCCGCCAACTTTTCACGTTTCGTTTCGAACCTCCCCGCGTTCCATAGAGTCCTTGTATTTGTTTGTGTGAAATCTGTTCCGGTGCCCCGGGTTCCTGCTGCAGAAAGGTATTTGATCGGCAGAGTGGGCCCACCGGGGGCCCGTTTGTATAGGTGCATTTCACGATATGGATACCGAGATGTGCGTCGGGATACCCATGACTTTGAGCGCGAGCTTGCAGCTCGACTGGCAGACTTTGTCAGACTGACTAGCAGTCCCCAGTCCCCAGCCTCTCTCTTGCAGTCTGAAACCTCCTTAGAGCGGGGTAGTGGGGATGAAATGGTAAAAATGACTGTTGTGGGGTCAGCTCCAGATTTCCTTGCAAGTTGTTGCGTTTATGAAACTGATGAGAGCCCACAGTCTGTTAGTCTCCAGGAGTCGGATTTTCGAGCTTCCGAGAATGGGTTTCGGAGGAGAGTGAGGTTTGTGTTCCCAGATAGCCCCAGGATGGATGATAGCGTGAGGGAGGAGCTAGAGGAGTTGGCAACTGCACAACAGGCCGGGACTGCATTCATAATGGGGCATGCACATGTGAAGGCGAGCCCAGGGTCATCTTTCTTAAAGAGACTGGCGATCGATTATGGTTACACATTCTTGAGTCGGAACTGTAGGGGGCCAGCGGTGGCATTGCGGGTCCCGCATGTGTCGCTGCTCGAGGTTGGGATGGTATATGTTGTGTGATGCTCCCTTTACACATGCGTGGTGTTTTTGCCACACAAAAAAGGTGATTGGTGTTTTCGCTAGAAAGGTGATAGAGAATGTGGTGATGCAAGTATCATCCCAAGGTGCCTTTTGGTAAGATGACAGTGTTCAAGGTGTTTAGAAAGTTAGCAGTTTTGACCACCTTCAAGGATCTTGAGCTATTTGATCCATTGTGAATGTGTTGGTCAACTAACAGTTCATTGTCTAAGCATAATAATGAAAAGAGAATACACAAGAATTACGCGGTTCACCACAATGTATATCTATATGCACAGAAGCACAGTAACTATGGCTAGCCTATTGCTCAAAATGATGTTAGTAAAACAGCAAAAGCCTCTAGGCTCCAAGGCTTCTCATCTTAAAAAGCCTCTAGCGTATAGGTAATGGTAATTCTTAGAACTTGTGATACAAAGTCACTCAAGGATCCAACGGTTTGCCGTGGACTATTTGATAACAGATTGTATACGATGGGACAATTACCTTTAAACAATGGGACGATAACCTTTCACAGACTAAGGCCACAAACACCCCAAGCCACTACTTGTAAATTCAGATGTCTGGGGTGCGTCATTTCTCCATATAAAAGTTCCCGCAACTTTCTTGAACTTCGAGCACAATTGATAGTATGCCCGCAGCACAATTATATTTGGTGATTAATGATGATTATGACTTTATTGTACCAAGAAAAAATGATCTTATTATATATTTTCCCACTCTATAAACCAAATCATCCACTAGAGTGAAATGTCTTCAAAATTGCTAATTTCATTTTGATATCCGTGAGGATGGGATAAAGAAAATTTGAATTAGATCCCCATAGTTCCTCCATATTTGCAATTAAGGTCACATTTAAATGCCTTGAATTCCCATAAGAAGAAGAGATTGATTGTGAATCTAGGGTTTTTAACTTAGTTTGTATTGGGTTCTACTCCGTATTTCTTATGTTGCCCTTGTTATTGTTATTGGCATTGCTCCTTTCTTTTGATCGCAAAGTTTGCTTGGCTAAATTAATTACATGGGAGCTCATCCTTAGGTTCTTCGTATTTTCTATGTCAACCTTCAAAATATTTTTGCATTACCTCTTTTGATCCCTACAAGTTATTGAAAAATCCTCAATCACCCGACTCTGATCGGGATCATCGGCAAATCGATTCCTGTTCAAGAAACTCCACAATCACATAATTTCTCTGAAACTTAGCTTCGTCTTTTAATATCTTTACTAAATAGAGCACCTGAGTCGGACATGTCGAATCGGAAGCGGGTCTTGGAGAGTTGGGGCTGATTCCAATTTTTGAGAAACTGATATTTGCCCAAAATTGTGTCTTTTCCTGAAGTAGATAAATGCCTGCTATTAGGATTTGGGTGTAATTTACATATTAATATAATAATACTATTCAATTTACTGTATATCCAACATCCATTGTAGTTTAGTCCCGACCTTTTTTATTGCATTATTGCATAAATCCAACCTATGTTTAAACCACAAAATATGGAAACATATGTAGACAAGGTCCACCCAACAAAATCATGACACGTGGCAGGAACAATGAGCAGCACTCCATTGTAGAGGCCAAAAGCACATCCACGTAGTCTCTCGCTAACCATTGCTTTTCAAGATATCCACAATCCTACCCCCTCTTCTCTGTATATGCTGCCACGTGGCATTTAAAAAATTATTAATAGTTCGGGAGTCTTTTTAGAAGCCATTTGATCCCCTTGGCTCTTATGCTACCAATTTATCAATATTTTTCTTGCTCTAAAATTTCTACAACCTCTTCTCCTTTGCTAAAAATTTATTTTCATAGGAAAAAATTGGGCAGATTTTTGGGGCAGTTATGGTTTGCTCAATATAAAAATTCAAACATTTAGTAAGAGTTTCAAAGGGGGGGGGGGAGCATGGCAGCACTAAGGGCTCTTCCCCTTTCTTCTTCACAAAGTTGCTACCCTTGTTATAATGGAGGACTCTTTCCAAAAACTGCTACATCATGTAAGGCCACTAAATTTGGAGGTGTCTGGGCTAAGTTGGAGGGAGAGGAAGGTGAACCCAACAAGCCCAAACAATCACTACTCGGAAGCCTCACTGATGCCCTTGATTTCTCCCAAGTTAGGTCTGCCGAAGATGCTGAGCTTCTAGATGAAGCTAGGGAGGCCACCAAATCTGGTGGTAGGATGAGTAGGGAGCAGGTAATCTCTCTCTCTCTCTCATGCTCATATGCTATGACAGAGGGCCTAATATTTGTGGATTTTACATGCTATTTTTGAGTAAATCATACATCAATCAAGTAGTATTATGTTCCTGTCGATTTATTACTATGTTATATTTCTGGTATACACACCACTGAAAGTTCGGCGAGCAGACTCGAAATTGCCCTAGTTGGTATGGGTTCCCAGTTCTAGACCATCTCAAACAGGGAATATGTAGTTCACTAGAGCGAACTCCCCAGTTCACTATAGGATATAGGGCCTCCTCAGGCAATTCAGGTCCTGAGCTATTTTAATTTTTTTTCATATTATTTTCTTTGCTCGGGACCAACTCAGCTGGAACTACGGAGGCTGATTCACCCGGCAAGTGCCGAGGCGCCACCAGAAATCAACTTTCTAGATACTGATCCTCACAAACAATCACCATTATACTGGTGTGCCCATATGCTACATGTGTGATTGAGGGATGAAAGAGGGGTCTATTGTCTATAGAACAAGTACCTAATCTTTGTGCTCTTATACGAAGGGATCAATTATTGAACCTTGCAATTATTATTATTATGTTTTTTTTTTTGATAATTCAGTAGGGAAGACGGGCCTTATCCGTTTTTTTAGATAGATTAGGGAGTCAGCTTTTTGAAGGTGTCAGTGGATAGGATTAAACCACAACATGATAACTAGGTATCGATTGTACCATCACAACCCATGAACCTTGCAACTTTCCCCCACATAGAAATGCCGATTAATCAAAAAGTGGGATTGGGTACATTTAGCTATATCTCAAGTTCTATTCCTAATTACTGAATTGCTGCAAAAAAAAAAGGAAAAGAAAAGAAAGAGGACCACTTAATCGACATACATATACTTGTGGCTCTTGAATTTTTGAAAGCATGGAGCTCATTAGAATATGTGTACTAAACCGGTAATCTCTTGCAAACTTGGTTATTGACAGTATGGAGCTCTAAGAAGGAAGATTGGTGGGACCTATAAGGATTTCTTCAAAAGTTATATCGATGGTAAGTACTAACTCCTAGCATTTATTTTTAAAAGCATAATTTGCGCATATAACTGGCATTGCCATCTTTCTCCTTGACCTTTTTCTGTGAATGGGTCTAAGGCGTCAAATATTTGTAAACATTTTATAACCAACGTTCAAAAAGTCGGACTTGGGCTCCTACTGACCGGCCCGGTTCTGGTCCAAGTCCGGTGGATCGAACCTGGCCGAGTCCAAGTCGGACTCGAGAAGTCTTAAACAATAAAAATCTAAAAAATTCCGAGGAAAAAAAAAATGGAACTATCCTATGATTCGAGGGTTTTTGGATTGGCCAGTCTACCGAACGGATCCAACTCAGGTGAGTCCTAGTTGTACTTGTGACATTTTTTAACGTTGTCTATAAATTTGTAGGCAAACATGAATTCTAGGATTTAACCAAGCTTCTTGTTAAGAAGTCCATTTTATGTATTATTGTGTTTTTAATTATTTTTAATGATTTATTGTTTTTTATTTCTTTTTATTTTTTTTATTTTTTATTTTTTATAGTGGATGGACAATATGTAGAGGATGGGTGGGTGGACAAGACATGCAAGGTGTGCAAGAAAGACACAAGGGGAGAACCAAGGCAGATTGATAATTTGGGCAGGTATGTCCACGTGGCATGTCTTGAAAGGTCCAAATCAGGCAACTTCTTTTTCAGGCTGTTCTCATTTTAAAAGAGAAAATACTTTCTTTTACTCCTGTATTTTTTGTGTATTTTTTTTAAAAATTTCTTTGGTAATGTATTCAAGATATAGAATGATTATTGTGCCACAAAACACAAAATTGATGATCAAAAGTAGTCTAATTGTCTTTTCCCTTCTATAGGGTAACCATTGGAATTTTGGGAGAAATTTGTCATTTAATTTAGTATGATACCCAAATTTTATTGGGTAATTCAGTGGGGAAGATAGACTCCTACCTTTTTTTTTCAATAGATTGAGGAATTACATTTTGAATGTGTTATAATTGGGGTATCCGAAGTAGGAATGGATACGATGATGTGATAACTGGGCGTAGGGATGCTACCACTAGGACCCTGACCTCTTTCCCATAGGCTTTGTTTTAGTGGTAGACAGATTATGCATATTCCTTTCTCTCTTTTTTAAAAAGGAATTGTGCTTGAGCTTAATTGATTAGCAATGCTATATCCCAATTTCGATTCCTTCCACTGAACTGCTCAAAAAACTATAATGTAAATATGTCATCATTTCAGATTGGGTGGAAATTTCTGCAATGGCACATGGCGATTATTTAGCAGAGGTATCACTTATCGTTGTGTCGATTTCAAGTAGGACCTCTTAGAAACACATTTACTTACCCAATAAAAAACCGCTTAGAGACACATTTACCAAATGAAAAGGTTATTGTAGGGATGCAGCTTTTAAAGCTTCAGCTTAAGTCTCATCGAAAATTACAGATAAATCCTTTGTCGACCTCTCCGGAAAAAAAAAGAAAAAAAGATTTCAAATTGTAAAAATGGTGCATCTTATAATACATAATTCAGATTGCGTATTTCCGCATGTCAACAAATCCATGGATGCAATCTATATGTAACAAAAATATTGTAGGACTCATCTGGATCTACACTATTTTTGGAGCTTCTTTCATAATCAGAAACTGAATAAATTTTCAGGCCCTCGTGACAATTTCCAACCCCAAAATTGCATTTTCTATCGGCATTTTGAGATGCAGTGGTTATAGGGCTGGCAAATAAATCAAGCCTGAGCCAGCCTGGCGCAAGCTCGGGCTGCTCTTGTCATGGCCCAGGCCTAGGCCTAGGCCCAGCCTTGATTCATGGTGTCCAAAACCTCTACCTGCATTTTATAGCGCAAGCCAAGGTCTTTCAAGGTCTAGCCCACCTAGCAATGCGGGCCACCACGCCCATTTTGAGCTGCCTGCATCCTTCTCAAAAATTCTAAGTTTACTACTTAATCTAAGGAATTGCACTTGGGCTTGAGTTCTTAGCAATTGATATCCAGCAGTGCTGCATCTCAAGTTGATTCTTATAGCCGAGCTATCGAAAAATCAAAAGAATTACTGAATCTAATTGATCAAGTAAATTTCAATCGATATTTGTTTTTTTTTTTTTCAAATCCAAATCACCCGTCTCAATTCAGCCAATTTGGCTTAGCATTTCCTTATTCCACCCTCGCGAGTTGGCTCCCTTGCTTGAAATAAAGAAGCATACCCCATTTCCCAATAAGAGAGAAAAATAAAAGAAAGAAAACCTCTACACTCAATAGCATTTCACTGACGGTTGGATTCACTATTAGTTTCCCATTTTTCTATAAAAGTATAAATAAAACAATCATCGATTCACTTCACATCACTCTCTTCTATGTCACAGTCTTTGGCTTTTCTTATTGTTCTATTTGAGTTGGCTCCCTTGTTTAAAATAAAGAAGCATACCCACTTCCAAAAACGACAACCAAAAAAATTATTTAAAAAATAATAAAATAAAACTCTACATTTGACTGGCGGTTGGATTTCACTATTTGTTTACTTTCTCTCCTATAAACAAAACAACCATCGATTCACTTCACATATCTTTTTTGTCACTTTTTTTGGCTTTTATCTATTGTTATATTTATTTCCTTACAAGGTCCTCTTTCATCTTAATGATATAAGTAAATTTTAATTGCATTAGATTTTCGGTAATTGGAAACCTTGACTAGTTGCGGAAGAGATTCTACCTGATTGAATGTTTTTATCAAGCATTAAGAAAGACTGAACATTCTTCTGAGGTTAGAAACTTACGCTTACGTGGCTTCAGATAATCTAGGGAAACTCAGCTTTCCTAACATCATTCCCCCAAAACCGTTTTAAAACACTAAAAAAAACCTAGTATTATTTCCTTTTGCAACTACTCCAAATTCAAAAAGGTATTTTGGACCAAAATACCCCCATTAAATCCTTGATAACAACATTTTTTTTTTTTGTGCCTGACTGAAAAAAATGAGTCGACGCCCGTCCAACGGAAAAAAATATGCCAAGAAAAATGTGTCCGACCAGTCTGGCATATGGATTTCATAGTGCTGGTCTAGTAACCGTATTGAAAAAGGAGTCCGGTCCGATACAAAAAATGTATTGGACCGGTCCGACACATTGATTTCATAGTACATTATGAAATGATATGGTTTCTATGCAGCCAACCTAAATATTGTAGAAATGAAGGCTTGGCAATAAATATATTTTTTAAATATAATTTGATCTTAATTTTTAGAAAATATATAATCTTTAACATGTACATCATGAATAATAAAAAACAATAAATAAATAAAAATAAAATAAAAATATAAATAATAATTATATTAAGAAAACAATTAGACCGTTTGTTACACTTATTTTTAGATGAATCACCTAATTGCGTCCATCTTTAAGATGGATGCTTTATGCCTTTGGACCGCATATTATATAAATGCGGTTCAGCCCGCATAAATCAATTTTCCTTATGAAAACATGGGTATAAAGTAGAGAGAGGGATATTTTGGTCATAAATTTATTCACCTTTTGAACACAAGCAAAGTGTAAAAAAAACATTGATGGCTTTTTTTAGGGGAAAGGTTTCTATTTTTCTCCTATATCATAGAAGTTCTATATTTCTCCTACCATCCAGCCGTCCAATTTTGATCAAGAGAGCCACTCACCATTTGATTTTAGATCAGACGTCTCAAAGTATTTTACTTTTAGTTTTTTTTTATACAAATTGTATGAATATGAACATAAATCAATTTTCCTTATAAAAACATGGGTATAAAGTAGAGAGAGGGATATTTTGGTCATAAATTTATTCACCTTTTGAACACAAGCAAAGTGTAAAAAAAAACATTGATGGCTTTTTTTAGGGGAAAGGTTTATATTTTTCTCCTACAGCATAGAAGTTTCATACTTCTCCTACCATCCAGCCGTCCAATTTTGATCAAGAGAGCCACTCACCATTTGATTTTAGATCAGACGTCTCAAAGTATTTTACTTTTAGTTTTTTTTTATACAAATTGTATAAATATGAAATTTGGTACGTGTCATCTTCTCATTGGGGTACACCTATAAAAAGTATTAAAAATAATTTTTTGATAAAATATAATGACCAAAATACCCTTTTAAACTTTCAGAGGTATTTTGGTCATTTTATTTTATTGAAAATATTTTTTTTTTATTTTTCGCTAGTGCAAGTTTAATAGAGGAATGGACGTCCAAAAATTGATGTCAAAATAATTCATTAAAAAAAAAAGAAAAAAAAAATAGTATAGAGACATGACATTGTGATTGGAGCAATCTTAACCCTGCATTTAGAATGGACGTTTGGAAAAAAAAAAAGGATAGAACTTTTATGCTGCAGGAGAAGCATAGAAAGCTTGCCCTTGTTTTAGTGTTTTAAAAAGTTGTTCGGGGAGGGGAGAATCTTAAGAAAGTTAACACAATCGGGATTTTAGCAACTTTTCCATATAATCTTGTATTGGCACATTTAAAGCGTCCATTTGGATAATAACTATTACACTGAATAAACTCTAGCAAAATCCGGAAGATGAATTATACATTTAATATTTTATAAGTTTATTTTCTCGATCTATGATCATAAATCTGAAAAACAAATAAATAAATAGCGAATCTTATATTTCTTGAAAATGATCTGACTCATGAAATACTTTTATTCCTTTTATTGAACCATCTATTTAAATAAGGACCCAGTTTCTATGAGTCCATGTAAAAATGAGTCAACTCTTAAAAATTTATTTTTGAGATGGATTTTTGGACCCAATTTTTAAGGGCATATAATCTCTAACATGGAGATCATGAATATAAAAAAATAAATAAATTTTAAGAAATAAGAATAGTGATGTGAAATTTTGAAACTATCTTGATTGTCTATTTTTTTATTTCAAGACTATAAAATAAGTAAGGGCATTTTTGTTATTAAATGGTTGATAATTTCACTAAAAGACAAGTGTAATTATGGAGTGAAAATCTAGACTCTTTATTAATAAAAGGGTGCAGTTTTTATAGGGTTGCAACCTTAAACAATCCAATTAAGGCGCACCTCCAAATTTTATCATAACATGTAATTTTGTTGTAAAACGTTTTTAGCATTATCTTAAAAACTATTTTCATATCTAATTAAAAAATATTTAAACTCCAAAACTGGTTAAAATCAAGTAGATCTATAAACAAATGAAAATCTTGAAAATAGATGGTCTAGATAATGTGTTGCAAGATGCACTATTTTTGGGATTCAAAAACTTTTTTTTTTAAAATATTCATACAGCTCAATGTTGAGATGATCAATTAGAGGGTTTTTCAACATTGAAACAATATGTCCGATAGATTTTTGAGGTGCATCTATGATTCTAAATTTTAAGGTTGCAACCTTATATAAACTTTTCCCTCAATAAAAACGCCATTTTTATTTTATTAAATATTTTAAAAATGCTCTTCTTAAGATGACAAACATGCCCTTTGTCTTTTAGTACAAATATAGTAATTCCCATCCTAATAAAGAAAGCTCTTACTTGTTATAATCATCGAAATGAAAAAATGGGTACTCTAAATAATTTTTATCTTTCATATACATTTCTAAATGTAATCTTTGGGATTTAATGGGTACGGAAAAATAGGAAAACCAATATATAAAAATGATACTTAAATGTATTTTTTATAAACTTGTTCATATACACGAAAAAAACCAAAATATTGTCTATATACAAGAGCATACCGTCAAACCTAATGACCAACATAATAATAATAATGATGATGATAATGATAATACCTACTCTATATATACTTGAAATACGTAATATCATAAGATTGAACAAAGGCCATATAATTTTTGGAGAGCCACGTCTAAGTCACAATTTTTAGACAGTCAGGTCTAAATTATAACTTTCGGTGGTCAAGTCTAAATGTTTAGGAAACTCCACCATAGCGGGTCCCAAGCCAGTTAGCTATCTCTAAGGGTGGTGGGTCCATTTTCAACATGTCCCAAATTCACATCTAAAATGAAGTGTTAGCCAATTACTTACACAAGAAACTAAAAGAGTAAAATAGTAAATTCATTTCATAACCCGCAAAGATTTTTTTTTTCTTTTTTTCCTAAATGGCCCACTAAGTATTTAATACTGGATGGCAAAATATTAAGGCCATAAATGTTAATTTTTATTTAAAAATAATTGGAGTTTCAAAATCTTTTTTAATGTTATTTTTGGTGATGGCCTATTATGCTGTTTTGATATGCTTGGATCACCACTTCTTCCTTGTTTTGTCTTATTTATTTTTTAATTGTTGCTTGGTTTTGATGACCTCACCTCTTCGCCTCATGGTGGACAAGTGTCCATACGCTTGGCATTATACATTCTTTCTTTCTTTCTCTCTCTCTATATCTCTCTAGTTGCCACTTCTCTACTCTCCCTATATTATATTATTTCTCTATTATATAAGCCTTGAGCAATAGAGAGAAAACATATGGTGATGTATGAATTTGGGAGAGTGAAGGGAGTAAAGTTAATGTGGATTTCAGGCAACATCTTGAAAAAGGATTTAAGGGATTTTTCAAGAAAAATATGAACTCATAGAATTTTTTTCTTCATGTTTCTTTTTCATTCAAGTAAGATCAGTTTAGTTGTTGTGGTTTTAGAGAGTTTTTTAAGTATGCGGGTCATAAACTCTGATTGTTTATGATCTGGCTATATGCTGGGGGTGTGATCACTAGATATCCTATTGCATCTCGGTTTTGTACCAAGTAGGGGGTGATCAATACTTTGAAGAAAGCGAGCTCTTCTCGTGCCTCAAGATCCTGATCATTGTTGCCGCATTGTATAACCTCTGAATCTATATTCCTACTCCTACGGGAGTCTGACTGGCACTAGGAGTATTTCATTTTTCCAGATATAACCTCTGAATCCAGATTCCGACTCCTACAGGAGTCCAACGGGTACTAGTAGCGTTTTGGTACAATCCAAGCTTTATATCGATCTAGTGGAGGTGTTGCCGAATTTTTCCCAGGATAAGAGTTAGTGCAAGGCTTATTAAGTGTAAGTTTTGCTTATGAGAGGGCAATTAGATCTATCGGTCGTGAGTTCAAACAATATACCATGAGTTCAAGCTGTCAGTCATGGGTTCAAGCTATCGACCGTGAGTTCAAGCTATCGATCGTGGGTTCAAGCTATCGATCGTGGGTTCAAGCTATCGACCGTGAGTTCAATCTATCGGTCATGAGTTCAAGCTATCGACAGTGGGTTCGAGCTATCGACCATGAGTTTAAGCTATCGGTCGTGAGATCAAGTTATCGGTCGTGAGTTTAAGCTATCGATCGTGAGTTCAAGCTATCGGTCATGTGTTCAAGCTATCGGTCATGTATTCATACTATCGACCATGCATTCCAGCTATCGACAATATGCTATGTTTTCTATTGTGCAACAACCATTACCACTACCCAAAAGCTAACAATTTCGAAGTGTTTATCCAACGTGATGGCTATTGGAAGCTCGCTTAAAGCTATGACTAGGATTTTGTTAGAATAGACCATTTTGATGGACTTAATTTCAGACGATGGCAGTTGCAAGTACTATTCTTACTTAAGACCTTAAAAGTGGATTATGTGCTAAGAGAGTCATGTCTTATTGCTCCAAGTACTTCCTTGACACCTACCGGTGATCAAACTTTTGCAGATCGGATTAGAGAAAAAAGCTCTGCATGGGATGAAAATGATGATATTTTCAAAGGGCATATCCTAAATGCTTTAAGTGATCCGTTGTTTAATCTATACTCAAGAATGCCAATTGCAAAAAAAACTATGGGCAGCTTTGGAAACTAAATATAGAGAAGAAGATGATGACAGAAAGAAGTATCTTATTAGTAGATAATCTTTAAAATTACAAAAGCAAAACCGATCTTGGCTGAGATTCAGGATATTCAGATTATAAAAAATGAACTAGCATCGAATGGTATTAAACTAGATGATGCATTCCAAGTCGGGGCAATAATTGACAAATTACCTCCTTCACAATAAGACTATAGAAATACATTGATGCATAAGTCTGAAGACCTCACCTGCGAACAGTTAATGGCCCATCTCATAATTGAAAAAGAGACTAGACTTCAAGATGCCAAAGAATACAAATCTTATATGGTCGTCAGAGCTCACACAATTGAAGGTCTGAGAAGATAGAAACCAATAACTCATAAAAGTACCAAGATGGAAGGAAAGAAAGAAGAAAGAAAGATACCAAAGATGTAAGCCCAAAGATAACTTAGGATAAAAGAAAGAAACCATTGGTATGTTTCTTCTGTGGCAAATTTGGTCATGTGCAGAAATTATGCATAATTAAAAAGAAGATGCAAGCTCAAGCCAATGTGACCGAAGAAAAAATTGTTACCATGATCTTTGAAGTCAATGCAATAGAGAGCACTGCAGATTGGTGGCTGGACTCAAGTGCCACTAAACACATATGTAATAACATGAACTTGTTAAGGACTTGCGAAATAATGGAGGGGACTCTGTCTAGTATATATATAATTATTCCTCTTCTAAGGTTTCATGCCCCCGAAGTCTGGAAAAACCTGGTATCTGCATATCTTTTGAATACAAGGGGTTTCAAACTTGTCTTTAAGTCCGACAATATCAAAGAATGATGCCTTTGAAGGAATGGGCTACGCTTCGAAAGTCATGTTCAAGCTCAATCTTCATAATGAATCTTCTCTTGTGTTTATGCTTGATTCTTTTTCTTTATGGCATGGTACATTAGGACATGTTCAGTATCATGCATTAAAAAAGATGAGTACTTTAGACCTAATTCCTAAGTGTGTGACTTTACAGAATACTTTGTGTGAAGTCTATGTACGGTCCAATATCACAAGAAAACCCTTTCTTAAGGCAGAAAGAAGTTCTAGGGTGCTGAAATTAATTCATAGTGATGTTTGTGATCTAAGAGGCATACAAACTCGTGGTGGGAAGAAATATTTTGTCACTCTCATAGACGAGTTATCAAGATACACCTATATTTATTTGATGAGAAACAAATATGAAATATTTGATAAATTCAAAGTTTACAAAACAGAAATTGAGAACCAACTGAATTCTAATATTAAGGTTCTTAGAAGTAACAGAGGTGGTGAATACTGTTCCGCTGATTTCACTATCTATTATGAAGACAATGGAATTATTCACCAAGTAACTACCCCATACACACCACAACAGAATGACTTAAGCTGAAAGGAAAAAACACACTCTTATGGACATATGATCAATGCCATGCGCATTAGTTCCAACCTCCCTGCTAATCTTTGGGGAGAACCCTTATGTCTGGTTGTTTCATTTTAAACCATGTACCATATTCGAATTCTAGTGCTTCACCATATAAAAATTGGAAAGGAAGGAAACCTGATCTAGATTTTCTCAAGGTTTGGGGATGTGCAGCCTTGGTAAGGCTCCCTGATCTTAAGAGTCCCAAATTTGGACCTAGATCTATAAAGTGTGTTTTCGTGGGCTATGCTGAATACAACAAAGCCTATAGATTTCGGGACCTGGAGTCAAATGTTATTATAGAGTCTAGGGATGTAGAATTTTATGAACACATATTTATTGGTGAGCAGGATTATGAATATGAAGCTCGACATTGTAAACATAAAATTGGTGAGCTAGATGAAGAAATTTATGTTGAGCAACAAGAGGGATTTGTCCTTAAGGGACAAGTGCACAAAGTTTGTAAACTTGTAAAATCCTTATATAGTTTGAAGCAAGCACCTAAGCAATGGCATGAAAAATTCAATAGATTTGTTACTTCACATGAATTTTAGATTAGTGATGCTGATACATGCCATAGTTTATGATATTGCAGTAGTTATAATTTGCATGTATGTAGATGATATGCTCATACTAAGCAGCAATACTGCATGCCTTAAGGACACAAAGAAGTTATTGTCTTCTGAATTTAATATGAAAGACATGGGGCTAGCTGATGTGATACTTGGAATTAAAATAGTGAGACATCTGACTGGGTATATTTTAACCCAAAGCCACTACATAGAGAAAGTGTTCAAAAGATTTGATCACTTTGATTTCAAACCAGTTTACCCCTTATGATACATATATTAAACTCAGAAAGAACCATGAATGTCATGTTTCTCAATTGGACTATGACAGCGTCATTGGATGTATAATGTATGCAATGTCATACACTAAATCAGATATAGCCTTTGTTGTGGGTTAGCTGAGTAGATATACCAGTAACCCAGGTTAAGCGCATTGGATGCGGTCTTTAGGGTCCTAAGATATTTGAAAGGAACTATAGATCATGACCTACATAACGCGGGAGTTCCATTATCTTTTGCAGTGTTGTTTTCAGGATTCTTATGAATCTATGACGTTCTGATACATCTTCATTTGTGGTGGGGATGTACTTTTGGGTTTCCAAGAGGTAGATTTGTATCTCCAAATGATTGGAGTAAATTGCCTTCGATTTCATTGTGTGAAGGCGAAGTCGCTAAGGAAATTACTGGTAGACGTACCACATGTTCAAGTCTCAGACCCTGCAGTCTCATTTGGTATGATTATGAAGTTTTTTATACCAAGCGAATGGTTAGGGAATACTTCGGGAAATCCAGTTATACTCGCTTGAGGCACAGACAGTTGAGACTACTCATTGAAATGGAGCCATAGTTGTACTTCATATCAGTGATACCTAACTTGGTAGAATTTTTGAAAAAAACCTTGCAAGGCACCAAGTCTGGAAGAAAGCTATATGGATGGCATTAAGCCCAAATGAATTTGTGCCACAGGGCGATGGGAACCCTACCTAGGATAAGGAGATCCCAAGTCCAAGGTTCAAGGGAAAAACAAGTCGTTCGTGTAATGCCTGATGGTTGTGGGTATCACAAAATTTTTAGGGAAAATATCCTCTTACCCCTTATTTTTAACTTCTATATCTTATCATACTCAAGAATTGAAAATATTACTTGTAAGCAAAAGGTGGCCATTTTTTGTATCTTACAACCCCTTGAATCCCTTTGACCACAAATTTTTGACCCAAAGAATTGAAAAAAATGACAACCTATCATTCTTCTCTATGAGTATTTGGAACCACCCTCTCTCTCTCATCACGTGTGTTCTTCATACAGGTGACCTCTCTCCAACACCAGGGTAACTGATCCATGGACCAAGCCAGCCTCAAGCGCCCAACTGTCTGGTTAAATTGGAGGCATGTCCCGTTAGAAGCTATGACAGTGGGGCCTAGGGCGTCAGTTGCCCACCATTGGTGGGGAATAGGGAGGGCAGGCCCAAGCCGCCAGCAACGCGACTGCGGGTGAAATGCGATAGGTTTTGGGAGGGCGGGGAGAAGGTGGGAGGTGGTGGCTACGATGGTAAGGAGGTGGCCGTGGGCAGTGAGGATTTGGATTGTGAGGATTCGGGAGAGGAAGGTGGGGGTTCAAAGGAGGAAGGGGCGGTGGAGGGGGCAGAGTGTCCCAGTATCCTGAGAGAGGGTCGAAGGCAGCCCATGCTAGATTGGTCGAGGTGTGTTGTGTTTGTCACTTTTGTCTCTCTCTTTGATGGTGGTTATTTCTTTTTGCGAATTTTGTTTAATACCATGAAAATTCAAAGCTTCCATAAAAATACTCTCTTCAAATTTGTGGAGGCTCATAAAAATTTCCAACAGAGTCTCCCTATAAAATTGAGCCTTCAGATTAATACCATGAGTGGAATACTCACATGGTGCCTTTTACCTAGCTAGAGTCAGGACGAGGTTGAACCTAGTCTAAAGCTAAGGCCAAATACCATAGGGATTTCCAAGAAAACCCTACCTTGTTCCTATTCCAAGCACGAAGGTTTGACTGCATGTTACGACAAGGATACACAGATATAAAAAATCAAGAAAATATGCAAACAATTAACTACCAAAAAGACCCAATAATAGTGGCCTTCCACCCTTGGTCTCGTTTTTAATCTCACTTTTTCACTCTAGAATTTCGACCAAAGAAAGGTAGCCAACCGCCGAAGTTCTGATCCTAGCAAATAGAGGCCAAAAAAGAGAGGAGGCTCGCAAACTCAGGATGAACAAAAAAAAAACAGAGTGGCCTTTCCTGTCTCTCGCTTTCTCTACTTTCTCATTGTCAAAGGGGGTTGAATGATTGAGAATCTAACCAGAAAAATTTTCGAGCAAATAAAACACCTAATTTAGGGCGAGAGAGAGAGAGAGAGGGCAGGATTGAGGGGAAAAAGTTAGGGCGAGGGTGTGTGAGAAAGAGAACCAGAGAATTGGCTAGTGGATCTAGAGAGAGACAGAGAGAGGATGGGTGGGGTGGGGTGGAGTGGGGGAGGGGAGGGGGGCGAGAAAGTTGGGGCAAGGGCATGACATAGGGAGCCAAAGCCTTTCTTCTTCATGATTGGGGATGCTTTCTCTCTGTTTCCCATGAACATGGCGATGGTTTAGTTTGCAACTTCTTCATAGTCAAGATGTTACGTTCGTCTAAATTCATTGTGGTGGTTCCTCTCCAATTTGTCATTTTTTCAATTCTTTAGGTCAAAAAATTGTAGTCAAAAGGATTCAGGGGGTTGTAAGATAGAAAAAATGGTCACTTCTTGCTTCCAAGTAATATTTTCAATTATTGGGTATGATAAGATATAGAAGTTAAAAATAAGGGGTAAAGGGATATTTTTTCAAATTTTTATATTATTGAAATTTGTAAATTTCTACCATATCCCTGGATTTGTGGTACATTTACTACAATGAATCGAGAGGTTAAGCTTTCATCTTAATGATTCCATTTGCCTAGATGATGAAAGGACTAGGTTGGGATATTGCACTGCAAAACATCTTCCACGAACTCACCTATATGAGTGTGGAAGTGAAGGCCGCTTCCTATAGGAATTGACTATTCCCTAGAGTGCTCATGACAACCAGGTAGAGCGTAGGGCCTTTAATGCGCAAGCTTTTTAGAAAAGGGAAAAGTTTATGTAGAGTCGAGGCTCTAAACAATCAAATTTGAGCCTACCTTGAAAATTTCACTAGAAGAGGTTGTTTTGATGCCCAAATATCTTCAAATTGATCATCTTGGCATCAAGATGCACAGACATGAGAGTGAAGGGAGTGAAGTTAAAGGAGATTTTCATCAATATTTTGTATAAGGATTTGAGGTATTTTCCAAGAAAAAATGAAAACTCATAGAATTTCTTCTTGATGTTTCTTTTTCATTCAAGTAAGATCAGTTTAGTTGTTGTGGTTTTAGAGAGTTTTTTTAGCATACAACTCGGAAACTCTGATTATTTATGATCTGGCTGTATCCAGGGGGTGTGCTCACCAGATACCCTATTGCGTCTCGATTTTGTATCGGGTAGATGGTGATCAATACTTCGAAGAAAGGGAGCTCCTCTCGTGCCTCCAGATCCCGATCTTTGTTGCCCCATTGTATAACCTCAAAATCCATATTCTGACTTTGACGGGAGTCCGACTAGCACTAGGAGTGTTTCTTTTTTCCATATATAACCTCCGAATCTAGATTCCGACTCCTACGGGAGTCCAACTGGTACTAGTAGCATTCTGATACAATCCAATCTTTATCTCGGTCTAGAAGAGATGTTATCGAATTTTTCCCAAGATGAGAGTTAGTGCAAGGCTTATCGAGCATAAGTTCTGCTTATGAGATGGTAGTTAGAACTATCGGTCGTGAGTTCAAGCTATTGACCATGAGTGCAAGCTATCGGTCGTGGATTCAAGCTATCGACCATAAGTTCAAGATATCAATCTTGGGTTCAAGCTATCGACCATGAGTTCAAGCTGTCGATTGTGAGTTCAAGCTATCGACCATGGGTTCAAGCTATCGATGTGAGTTCAACCTATTGGTTGTGAGTTCAAGCTATCGGTCATGACAAGCTATCGACTGTGAGTGTAAACTACCGGTCGTGCATTCAAGCTATCGGTCGTACGTTCCATCGACAGTCTATTAAGTTTTCCACCATGCAACAACCGTCACCACTACCCAAAAGCTAACAATAAAATCATAGAAGACTTGGAAAAAGGATGGAAAATACCACATTTATTGTTGCACAAAGCATCTGGCACCGCCCATCCTTGCTTGGCCATTTTTTAAAGGAAAGTAAATCCTCACCTCATAACTTATCAAAACTTGTAAGTCAAGCATTGGAAAATCTTTACATTGATGACCTTTTCATCGATCATCTAGACTTGAACATTATAGTTGTGAAAACAAAATAGGATTTCAAATTCTAAAAATAGTGTATATTATAACAAATTACCTAAACCGTTCATTTTGCCTTAAAAAAATGTTCACATATCAACAATATTTGTACCATTATTTTTAGTTTCAAATTTTATTGTCGGTGTTGAAAATTGATTTTAGATCCATCACAAAGATTTCCGTCACGAAAAATACTTTCCAGACAAGGATTTGAGGTGAGGTTTATTTTGCTTTCATAATACCTAGGCTTTCTAAAAACCTCATTCTTTTCTAAAGGAGCAAGATATCTTGAAAAATAGTTAAGTGCATAGTGGCAACCCCTTTTGGTCAGTTTAATGGGCAACAAAATTTATCTTGTGTGCCATACGCATGAAACCCACGTCCCTTGTTATTTCTAAGGGGACACAATTCCTAACGTGGGACCTAAGTCAAATGTTGATTTATCAATACAAATTGCCAAATGTCTTGAAATATCATTCAGTCCTACCCTACTTATGTTAGAATTACTATGCTACCCAACAAGGGTGCAAATTTGCACATTTACATGGAGCAGTTCATACCCAAGAAATTTGTAAGTATCGAAATAATTAAATTGGCCCCTATATTTCCTTGTGAACGGAAATTTTGGCAAATTGTTTACCCCTTCAAAGCATTGATGTAAAAGAGGAGTATATTAGAAGATCATTTGTCTTTAATACAAAGATGTCGCAATTATTATTGTCTTTAATACAAAGAGGTCGCAATTATTATTGCCAGTTGGTTAGCAAAAATCTAGCGGCTGAGGATATGCTTTAACCTTAAAAAGTATGAGAGAACTTTTTGAACTTTGTGACATGTCGAGCTGTCAAATTTCACATATGATACAACGGGGGTTTGAGAGTCAGCCCTTGAGTTGGTCAAATAGGGACGGGCCAAGCCTAATAGATTTTTTTTAAATGAAAAGAAAAAAAACAAATGGAAAACACTAGGTTGGGCCAGCCATTGCCCTAGCCCAAGCCATGGTGGCAAGCCAGCCAAACTCTCGGGCCATATTTTGTAGCCAAGGTCCTAAATTTTTTGGTAAGGCTGCTAGGCCTGTTACCAACGCAACCTCAAAGGTGAAAAACGAATTCCAACATGTTGCAAAAAGAACTTCTTATATTGTCTTTCATCATCATCATCATCCTCAGAGTACTTTCTCAACTATTTGGGATCGGCTATACGAATCTTAGTCCGTCATTCGACTCTATCAAGGGTCATACCATTAATGAGGTCATAAGTCTTTATAGCTTTTTCCAACTATTTTTTTTTTTGCCTTACCATTGGTCTTCTTGAGCTTTCCACTTGAACTTTCTCAATCTCTTTATTTTTTTGGATTATGGACCTAAGAAATCGAAAGCACGCTTGTTTTGGTATTATTGGTATCTTCGTCTCTACTCATATTATTATTAAACATACATTCCATATACTCTGTCATAGTCCGACTAATTTTAAAGTATTTAGATTCTAAAAATTCTTTCTAAAATTCTAATTTTATGTTGACATTATTTGGGATATCATCTATCAAATTTATGTGATCAAATTTATGTCATCCGCAAACGCCATACACCACCGTACCTCTTTTTTATTTCTAAATATTTGAACCATTGTTGCCAACTCAACATTCCTAATAACTCAAATGTGGAATATATCAAAGGGGGCCACTACTGACATGGTATCATCGATGCTTATTATATTGCAAGAAAAAGAAAAAAAAAGAAAGGCAGTCCTACTGTCCTAGCCACCCAATAGAAATACTGTCCTAGCCACCAATAATTCCTATGCTGCCATCCTCTTTTTTTGGTGGCAATCATGAAAAACATGGTTCGCAGCAATAGAGCGTACGTCGCTATAACTAAGAGAGAGAAAGAGAGATGCTAAAAATGTCTTCAGTCTAAGAAAGTACAATTTTTGCTGTTGGATTTGAAATTGTACGGTAAAATTGTCTCACTAAACAAGTTTAAAGTTCAAAAGAAAAACTAGACTTTGTAGTAAAGATAAATCGTAAACCCC
This sequence comes from Amborella trichopoda, assembly GCF_000471905.2. The sequence goes on from NW_006498404.1 coordinate 4,302,337, forward strand.
CTTATACTAAAAGATAAATTATATTTTAGTATATAATCTTGCTTTACAAAAAGTTTATTTATTTTAATTTTGCATACTAAAGCTATTTTTGCTTCTTCCCCTACAATCAAAAGTACAGCAAATGCGAGACTTAAAAGTTATTAAGGGTGTAAACAGGTCAGGTCGCGTCCGAACTAGGCCAAGGCCCCGACTTGCAGTAGTCCTTGTTGGACCTAGATCAACCTGCCAGCTCAGTTCAGCTCGAGGACTAAACAGAAATTATATATTATATATTTGTGTTATGGATGTGATTTGCATAAGGTTGTAACCTTAAAAAATCCAATTAAAGCGCATCTCTAAATTTTATTATAAATGTAGTTTAGATATAAGAAATTATTAGGATGGCTTGAAAATTTATTTTCATCTCTAATTATAAAATTTTAATTCTGAAAATGGTTTAAATCAAGTAAATTTATAAACACATGAAAATATTGAAAATTGACGATCTAGATATTGTGTTCCAAGATGCACTATTTCGTAAACTTAAAATATTTTTTCCTTTTTTTTTTTTTTCTATAGTTATACATCTCGACATCAAGATGATCAATTTGAAGGTTTTCCAACATCCAAGCAACCTTTTATGATCTTTAGTTCTACATTTTAAGGTTGCAACCTTATGTAAATTTTTTCCTTTTTTTATATATAAATAAGAAAAAGTTTATACAATATTTCATTTTATTTAGACAGTATAGATTAGACATTATGTTAAAAAACGTGTCATATATTCACTTCATCTTGAATGGAGTTTCAAATCTACACCATCCAAATCTACACCATCCAAATAAACAAACGATACAAAATATCTTAAGGTTACACTCTCTCTCTCTCTCAAAAGGCATCGTTGGATCTTCACCCTGGCATTATCAATCCTTTTCAGCCTCATCAACTAGAAAGAGGGGAGACACAAAAGCTTGATCTGGATTCACAATAAGGCCAGCATGGTCATGAAGATTGAAGATGTCCTACAAATTTGAGGCTACGGAAGAGATGCTAAATGGTTTCCAGTTGTTAAGCGAAAAAGTGAGTATCATGCAAGGTGAAGTGTTCGGAAGTAGACCAGAGGGACCATTATTACAAGGCCTACGTCATTAGCTGGGCCACGATTTGGGCTTTTGGGTCTTCCTGCTGGTCTTCGCGGTGGACTTTTAGGTGTAGAAGATTGGGGAATTTGGGGTTTTATGCAGCATAATCTCTAATTCCGTGATCTTTATGGTGGACGGACTTTTAGGTGTGGAAGATTGGAGAATTTGGGGTTTTATAATTTTTATTTTAAAATTTTTTATGTAAGCCTAAACTGAATAAGGAATTGATTTTGTGAGATCCTCTCGTACTCGTGTATGTAGAATTTCAAATGATCACTGTTAAATTTGATACAGATCTCTAAAAAAATCAAATCATATACTTATGTGATAATTTTTATATAAATGAATGTCAAACTTAATGGTGATCCTTTAAGATCCTATACACATGAGTTCGAAAGAGTCTCATAAGATCATTACTCAATTATATAAATGACTCGAGGCAACGCGACCTATACCTATTTTAGTTCCTAATATATTTTCTTTTAATCTACCCGAGAATGTATATAAAGCATCAACATTATAATATAGAAGTAAGATGCATCTAAAAAATTCGATGAAAAAGGTCATTCGACACTAGAGAACCCTTCATTTGATCATCTCCACCTAGAGATGTATGGATATATTTTAAAAAAAAAAAAGATTTTTAAGACTTAAAAGTAGTGCATCTTATAACGTATAATCTTAACCGTCCATTTTCAATATTTTTACGTAATTATAGGTGTAACCTTTAAATTTCATAATTAAGTATAAAAATATATTTTCAAGCTATCATAATGATTTTCAACAGTAAAATTGTATCTTATAGCTCGGTTTAGTGATGTAGTAGAATTGTATCTTATAGCTCGGTTTAGTGATGTGCTTTACGTTGATCGATTGTTTGAAGTGGACAACTTTGGCAAACCTCACCCTTATATAGCCAAAAGGCCTAAAACATTATTTTTGGAAATAAGCCCCGAGTTTTTTTTTTCTTTTTTTTCTAAGGCTTAAAGGGCTGCTTTTTGAAGATTTTCTTTATGCTAGAAGGACTTGGCAGGCAAGATTTGCCATGGATGCATAGGGAAAATAAAAATTGCATATTAGGGAAGGACTGTACTCTATGTGACTATTTACCTTTGTTACAATGAGTTCACAATTGCTACTAGGCATTAGATATTAAATTGAATTACTTGAAATGTGACACCAAGTTTGAGAAATATTTTTTAAAAACTTTAAGTATAGTCAATCATAACCACCCAATTTGAAATTTGATCATTCAGATGTATTGGCCAAGTGAGGCCAAGGGCTCTAATCTTTAGAATTTTTGTCCCAAAAAACCAAAACAAATTTTTTTCAAAAACAAAAACCCAAACAAATAAATCTTTTTTTTTTTTTCTAGATTTGAACATTAATTTGTTTTTTATAGCAGTTTTTTCATATCAACACCGTAAAGTATAGTCATTTTTTTTCATATCGACAATGGCTTGTTTCATCCATGCAATGTAGAGAAATCCATCAAATACACCTAAAAATTAAACTTTATCTTAGGTGTAGTTTGATAACTTTCAATACCCATTTTGATGTGTTATTTGATGAGCTATATTTAAAAATTAATTAAAAGAATGATGAGGTACTTGAAATCAGGTAAAATATAATGAGCACAATGTTAAATAGATCAAAGCTAAGTTGTAGTTTGATAAATTTCTTTTCAATTTCTTCTTTTTTCTTGACAAGAAAAGTTTGTATAAGGTGTTAACTTTAAACTATTGAAGTAAGCTGCACCTCACAAATATTCTAGAAGATAGTCTTTTAATGTGGGAAAACCTTCCGATTGATCGTCTCAACATCCAAAATTTATGAAATATGTAAAAATAAATAAAAAAACAAGTCTTAAAATAATAAATAACTTGCAATTTATTTTCAAGATTTTTAAAAACTTATAAATTTACTATTGTAAAAAAAAATTAATTTCATAACTAGATACACAAAGATATTTTCAAGCCATCAAGCCGAACCAAAAGTTAGAGGTGAGTCTTTGCATGATTCTCACCCTTTCCTGAATAACAACCATAGGGTGGTAGCCAGATCGTAGCCCTTGTTTGACCTTGAGCAACGGTGGAGACAATTTTGTTATTCGGAAAAGTGGTAGGATATTTTGGTAATTACATAGGCATGTCATTCCTTGTGTCTGCAAGCTGATGTGGTCCGTAGATTCCATGTAGTACACCGGGGAGTGACAATACGACACCACTGTACAGCCTGTTCTATATTTTCGTCACTACCCCTTACAACTTCCTAAAAACCCTTTTCCTTGTATAGTTTTAGCACTAGCATAAACTCTATTTTGGCCTTCCATTTTTAATATCCACCTCATATTCCAATGTTTCGGTTTAGTTTCGTGGGACTTCCAAATTTCGAATGATATCGGGGATTTTTTTTTTTTTTTTACTACAAAATGAATATCAAAGAACTCAAATAAGAAGAACATCATACATAAGAAGAGACCGCAAAGAACGCACCCCTTTTAGCCAAAGAATCGGCTACATCATTGGCATCTCTATAAACATATCTAAAAATAACACGCACGACGTTCACAATCTCCCTATCAATCAACCATTGGAATTTAATTTCCACATGGGTCTTGAGATATGGTTGCACCAATTTATAACATTCAAAAAATAGTGATACAAGGTTGTTGGATATCCTTTTCCCTTAAAATTTTTAGACCTTGTAATACATTTAACATTTTCGCTTCACTTGTTGTTTTATCTCCACATGGACCTGCATAGCAAAGAATGATCTCACCATAATAATTTCTCACTACACCCCCTACCCCAATTGGTCCCGGATTATTGAACAAACTACCATCATAATTCAACTTAAGGCAGCCCACCACTAGAGCTTCCTAACGCCCTTTCGCTCATCTTTACAACTATCTGCATCATAAGATTAGTCACATTCACTTTCATGCCAACCTTTGAGACACCAAAACCTTCATTTGTAATCGAAAATCAGCTCCACAAATGAATATTTAAAGATACAAAAATCTCTTGTACCACTCGGGAATCACTTGAGTCGACCTGGATAAGTGTTTGACCACTCAATCCGAGTTTCGAGTACTCGGGCCAAGTAGTCGCCCCGAGTAGTGGTTTCGAACACTAACTTGGATACGAAGGCTGGGATTTCGGGATGAAAATCCTTGGAATCGCTTGCCTCCTGATGTTCTGAAATTTTTATTTTTATTTTGTTAAGTAATTTTTTAATCAGATTCAAAGTTCCAAACCCTTGTTGAGCAATAGCTAAATTCCAAATTTTGGGTTGATATAGTGTGATCCGCATGATCACAGAAAGTTTAGTCTCTTCCTTTCACTTCGGTCTCTCCATCAGCCCAATCGTGTTCTTCATATTCCCGCACTCTCCTTCAATTTCTGTTAATTCATTGGACGGTGATAACATAGCTTGTCCATCATCATGATCACAAAATCATAGTAAAACATAAATTATTAGCATAATATAGGGTGGTGAAAGCTCAAGAGAAAATGTAATGTACAATGTCAGACTATGAAAGTAAGAAAACCCTGGAAAGGTTATTTTGGTAATGAGGAATCCTACTAGTAACCATCTCAACTTTAAAATACTAGTTCTTGTAACAAACTATCACACCTAATATTTTTTAAAATTTATAAGTGTTTATAAATTTGCTTAATATACATTATTTTTATAACTTTAATAATAATTAGGTATAAATAGATTTTTAGTCTCTGACATCAAAGCTGTCCTACTTGCAAGATTAGGAAGTACACCTTACTTTAATTTTTTTAAGGATACGGTTTCTATGAGTCCATGCACACTCACTTGTAGAAATGTAGACCCCTTAATACTTTATTTTTGAAATAGAATTTGATCTTAATTTTAGAAAATATATAATCGTTAATATGGAGATTATTAATCTGTAAAACTAAATAAATTTAAAAAACTCAAAATGATATTGTTTGGAGAAAATATTTGAACGTTGATTTTACTTTTGCTTTAGAAGACTATTGTTTATGGGACCCGGTTTTAATGGATGGTGTGGATCTCCAAGCCTGCTTAGAGGAACCAAAAAATTTTCCATTTTTTAAAATTTATGCCTTACAAAATCGTTCCGACCAAAACCTGCTTTTCTAAAAATATAAAGTCTAAGGATTTTGTACTCCCACAAGAGTATACTATCCATGTTTTTCCTCGGGCAAAACTTATGTTAGTAATAATTCTTTTATCCCAAACTTTAGGGATGTCACCTCTAGAATTCAAGAACCAAGCTCATAGAAGAAAAAATAAAAATAAATAAATAAAACTCGCCTTTAAAAATAAAAAGGCATCCCCAAGATAGCACAAGAACCCACCAATTTTGGAGGGTATGGATGGATATTCAACAACTCAAAATATTTTTTTTTTTTTTTTAGAAATAATAATCTAGTGATAATTTGATGGATCCCAAAAATTAGAATAAGGAAAATTTTCCATGTAGCTATTTTGGGGGAGGGAGTTGTTATACAGTACGCGGGCATACTATACATGTTGGTTAGCAAGTTGGTTTGGGGCGTCATATTAGCCGAAATGTTGAAACGAATTACATGGAGAAAGGTGGTAATTTTTTCTGAAAAAACGTAGGGGCATTATAGTCATTTTGAGGCTCATTTTCCGAGAATATGCGATTATAGCGTTGAGAGAAAAGAGAGCGGTCAGACGCACTTCTGTCAAGCGCACATTTTCCCAAACACGCTCATTTCATTTCCCCCAAACTTTTGCTTCTACCCTCCTTTTTGGGTAAGAATGACGGAAATTATCCCTATTACCTGTCAATATTACAATGGCATTCATGTGCTTTTTATTTTAAGATTTTATGCCCAATGCTCATTTTGAACAGTGTTAATTCCTTGTTCTTTCTGATGTGACAAATATACCCTCAGTCTTATTTCCTATGAAAAGTGATAGTCCAGTGCAGGTTAATATTTGGGATCAGTGTTTTTAAAAAACTCAAGTGATTTTCGTATCCAAATTGTTGATCTGGATGCAAATCGATCCGAACCGAATAGATTTTGGGATGACACGGGTCTAGGCCCGGTTCCCTCCTATTACTCTCCTTAGATTTTTTTTTTTTTTCTTTTTTGTTAAAGCTTGTTTCTTACTTATCCAAATCACCGATCCAATAAATGAATCTCCACATCAATCCGGATTCTAAACACTGTTGTCCAATAAATTACATAAATATGCACTAGTATGGTGGTCCCAGAGGCGAAAGTTGGTTTCTCAGGCAAAACAACCACGAGGATACTTATGACTTAAAATTACTTTCATTTTCAAATCAATTTTTTGATAAAATACTGATATATTTCATGTCACTTATTGGTGAGATATTGTTGTTAGTAATACCAATATCTTACTTATGGCGTGTTAGGTGTGAAAACCTAACCCGCATAAAATATTGATTTCCAAAAATATTAATGTCTCCCAAGTTGATATAGTGAGATATCATTATTCATAATTTCTAATATCTCATAGGGTATTTATAATTAGATATTTGGTGTCCAAAATACCAACACCCCATATTGGTGTTTTTTTTAAATATTACATTCGGGCAAATTTGGAAATTGTTTGCATATAGTCTCTGGATCATTTCTTTGGCATCTCCATCGACATCCTTTCGAAATTAAGATAAAGAAAATATTGGGATTTAAAAACCCTTATATTGCGGAAAATTGGATCCTACCGAATACTTAATCGCCTAGAAACAAAATGAGCAAGTGCAAACTATAATACATGAAATAAAGTATAGAACACACATGCCACAAAAATACAACAACTTACATAGTTCCAAAAGGCAGCATCCATAAGTATAACAAATTAAAATCTAATATTTCATTGAGAGCTACATAAAATTTTTTGAGACAAAAAAATTATCTTACTAACCGTGGTCAATAACTAGTCATGCAAGCCTAGAAACCACACTCGATTGACATCACCTATCATTCTTCTCTTTTCTTCCACAATTATTACCGAACACACCAGATAGAAATGATAGAGCAACGAAAAACTGACTCTCTTCGCAAATGGGATACCAAGAAAAATATTCATGTTTCTCTACGAGAAACAAACCTCTCTCTCACACAAGGCACATACATGCCATTTCTCTAGCATTCCCATAAGGTGGTGACCTAAATTAGGATATACATGTTTTTTATCTCTCATTCCTTTTATATATATATAT
>NW_006498404.1:4317277-4358352 GCF_000471905.2 Amborella trichopoda
CGGGACCGATTTTCTGAGTAGACGATCGAGGTCACTGAACCGTGTTTGCAAACTACAGTTAAAATTAGCGATCGCCTTTCAATAGTAGACAATGGAAGTCAGCCACTACTCTTGCTCAAGTAGAATGGTCAACATCCTCCATCAAAAGTTGAGTTTTAAAACCCGACAGTATGGATCAGAATCGCCCAATCTGATAAGGTTTGGTGGATGGGCAATCCAAGTCTGTTGTCAGATTTATGTCACTTTCCTAGTCTTTACATACGATTACATCTGGCCATCTAATTTCAATTTGACAACTTGACCTATGTCAAAAGTTTTAAAATTTTTTTTTTGAATTTTGAACCTAGTCAAACACCTACAATCATATTAATTGAAATTTGACAGACAATAGAGATTGTGATCTTTTTGTACCAAAACGAATGATATCTTCATATTTTCTTTTAATATATATATATATATATATATATATATATCCTAATTCCAGCTTATTCATAATACAATCCAATCGAATTGGAGGTCCTTTTTTACCAAGACAATAAATTTAATAGGTAAAATCCATTTTTCTTTCCTTTTGGCTTTTTAAAATAAGGTATCTCAAATCAATGAATTTGAGGTCGCTAAGAAAGAGCAGGAATAAGTGCTTTTACGCTCACGTACGATAGAAGTGGGTGCTGACGTGTACGCGTCCGCGTGTGGACACGAATGAGCATATTTGTGTATGAGACTGAAGAGAGAGGGCGACATATTGTCCCTTAACCTTTTGTCAAAAAAAACAAGGTGGTGTCCCTTCTCCAACTGAAACCTTGCAAAAAAAAAAAAAAAAAAAAAAAACGAGGGTGTCCCTTCTCCAAATGAAACCTGGTATGAAACCTTGTATGAGAGGAGAAAAGATTGACCCCTTTTCAAATGAATCTGGATGAATATATATATGTATATATGAAAAAGTTTATAGAGAGCTTAGGCTCTAAATGATCAAATTAGAGTCTACTTCAAAAATTTCATTGAAAAAAGTTATTTTAATGCCCAAATATCTTTAAATTGATCATCTCGACATCATGATGCATGGACTTGAGAAAAAAATGGATTTCACGTTTTGGAAATAGTGTATCTTGTAACACATTTTTGGAAATAGTGTATCTACTTGATCTACACTATTTCTTAAGCTATATATTTTTATAATTAAAGATGAAAATATATTTTAAAGCTAGTCAAAGATTTTCAGTATTAAAACCATATTTCTCGACACTATTTTAAGAGGGGGTCTAATTTGATTGTTTAGAGCCTCGGTGCTATACAAACCGTACCCATACGTATATAAACTGGTTTGATAGAGTTACATTAGAAAACCTTTACATTAATCATCTTGACTTGAACATTGTCCTTGTGAAAGAAAATTAGGTTTTGAAGCTTTAAATAGTGTATATCGTAACAAGTCAAAAATTACAATTTAGGCACTAGAAAACCTTTACATTGATCATCTTGGCTTGCACATTATGGTTGTAAAAAACAATTAGCTTTCAAGCTTTAAATGTAATGTATATTGTAACAAATTATCTAGACTGTCCATTTCGCCCTAAAAATAAATGTTCAAAGATGTGCAAGATCTCTATATTTTTAGAGTTCGAAATTTTATTATCCGTATTGGAAATTGATTTTAGAGCCTCATGGATATTTATGTTGCCGAAAATGCATTCAGGACGAGGATTTAAGGTGAGGCTTTATTTTGTTTTTATAACGCCTAAAACTTCATCCTTCTCTTTGGAAATAAAGAGAATTGGTATTCAAAACCACTATTAGATATTCTTCATAATTCCATTCCTCGGACAGTACACAGATGCTGCTTTTTCTATAGTTTTTGGGGAGCATAAAATAATCAAGTAGGCAGATACATTATGTGCTAATCTTAAATGTTATTAAACTCCTCACTAAAATAATGCAAATAGTGAACTGAGGGCACACAAGGCACTTATTTAATGTTTGGGCTTCTCGAGCAATACTAAATAAAGGCAGGGGTATAATAAGTCACATTCGCATTTAATGGTAATGCCCTCTTCAAGAAATATCTCACATTTGGGAAATGGCTGGTGAGCCGAATTTCTTGAAAACCACTTTTTATCAACATTTGAAAAGGAGTGCACAAAAATCTTATTTTATTTTTAAAATTTAAATAAGTCTTTTTATACCATATGTTACTACACTTAAGTCACTTAAGTCCTGCTTTTTTGTGAGAGCGTATGGTGATTTTTAATTTTATTTTTCTAAATAAGATTATGCTCAAATTTAATACATTTATTATTCTCAACATCATATGCCTATAAATAATATATAAATAATATATAAATATTTCAATATTAAGAATAACTACTCCTACAAAAATTAACATTTTATAATTTTATTTTATATTATTTTATATTTTTGAAAAGCACGTGATAGTGATATTTGTATACATCCGAATTTAAGCTTAAGTTAATGCATAGAAACACATAAGATTAATATACATTAGAAGCCTAATAATGTAGATCTTAATTGCAAATATGAAGTATAGAGAACTATTTCTCAATTTCAAAATAACATGAGAATTTAATTTTAGAAAAATATCCTATTAACCTCTATATCTCATCATACCCAAAAATTGAAAATATTATTCCAACTTCTATATTTCTTCAGACTCAAGAATTTAAAATATTATTTGTAATTAAAATGATTCTATTTTTAATATCTTTCAACCCCTTAAACCCTTTTGACCATGTATTATTGACCTCAACAACTTATAAAATGATTCTATCTCTCTCTCTCTAAAACTTCATCTCTCTCACATCATTGTCTCTCTTTATCAAAACTCCATCTCTCTCAAAAACCTAAACTCCATCTTTCTCTCTCTCACATCATCGTCTCTCTCTCACCAAACTCTATCTCTCTCCCTAAAACTCAAACTCTACTTCTTTCTCTCTCTAAAACTCTATCTATCTCTAAAACCTAAACTCTATATATCTCTCTCTAAAACTCTATCTCTCTCACACACATAAGAAAGTGCACTCGTGTTCGAGCTTAAGCTAAACCCCTTGGCTGCAAACTCATCGAGAAGCGAAAAGTGAGATATAGAGTTTTAGAGTGAGATGGAATTTGAATAGGTTGTCATTTTAATGTTTGTTTTAGTCAAAAATTTACGTTCAAAAGGGTCCAGGGGTTGTAAGATAGAAAAGATGGAGACATTTTATTTACAAGTAATATTTTCAACTTTTAGATGTCATGAAAAATGGACGTTAAAAATAAAAGATAAAGATATACTTTTCTTTTAATTTTTTTTCAAGAAAATTGAAAAACACTCGTGTTCCAAAATTCAAATAAGTGACCTAGCTTGCTGAACTAACCAAAGGTCCTTTTGAAATATCACTAAAAGGCCTCAACTTTTACTAAAATGACGAAGAAGCTCGTCCTCTCAATATGACCGTTGCCTCTTGGACGGTTCAAAGTTCATGAGGCCATAATTACCTCTCCAAAGAAGAAATTATAAAACTCATAATAGCTTGGTAAAGGCTACCTCTGTTTTGGCTTTTGGGTTAGGTGCTATTTGAATTATTTAATGTATCTTTTATTAAAAGCACGCGGTTTGCATAAGGTTGCAACCTTAAGGCGCATCTCTAAATTTTATAATAAATGTAATTTTCATATTTAAAAATTCTCAAGATGGCTTGAGAATTTATTTTTATTTCTAATTATAAAATTTTAAATTATAAAAATATTTCAAATCAAGTAAATCTATAAAAGCATAAAAATCTTGAAATTGGACGGTCCAGATAATTTGTTGCAAGATACACAATTTCGAAGATTCAAAATCTTTTTTTTCTTTTCATATTGATATATCTCAATGTTGAGATGATCAATTAGAGGGTTTCCCAACATCCACACAACTTTTTATGATAGATTATGAGGAGCACTTTTAATTCTACCTTTTAAGGTTGCAACCTTATATAAACTTTTCCCTTATTAAAATGGATGAATTTGACTTTCATTTTTTAATTTTGCTTTAAGATGTAATTGAATACTGACGAGGCATGCAAATAAGGGCCAGGGAGTGGCAATGGGTTGGGTTGGGTAGGGTACGGATCCGGCCAAACCAGGACTTGGACCCAAAAAACTTATATGGGACCTAGACCCCACCAAACTCGGACCTAGGCCAGAAAATATAGTGTAGGACCCAGAGTTGGACTTAAAAATATGTTGTGGGACCCGGATCCAACCCAAAAATTTAAGGAATAAGTTTATATAGATTCGAGGCTCCAAACAATCAAATTGGAGCCCACCTCAAATTTTTCACTAGAAAATATGTTTTGATGCCCAAATATCCTCAAATTGATTATCTCGACATCAAGATGCATGGACACGAAAAAAAATAGATTTCAAGTTTTAAAACTAGTACATCTTGTAACGTATTTTTGGACTATGAGTTTCAAGTTTTCATAGATCTGCTCGATATACACTATTTTTGAAGCTTTAAATTTTATACTTAAATATAAAAATATATTTTAAGGCTATCACAAAGATTTATAATATTGAAACCACATTTCTCAGCACCATTTGAAGGTGCACTCTACTTTTATTGTTTAGAGCCTCGGCTCTATATAAACCGTACCCAAAATTAAAATATCTATGTATTTAACTATATTTCATATATTCTAACCTAGACCCAAATAGTGTTTGGGTCCAAGATTTAGGCTGGACCAGACCTGTTAGGTCTAATTTTTTAAGCCATACCCAAACCCAGATTGGGTCTACGCCTTGGGTCTCAGGTCGGATACCGGTCCATTGCCACCCCAAATATTAGGGTTAATGGTCGAATTTGACTTTTATTTTTCTAAGCTGCTTTCAATGTAATTGAAAAGTATAATGAGGCATACAAAATTAGCTTGCTGTCAAGTGAATTACTTCTTTTTTTTGACAAATATTCTTTACTTTATTTATAAAATCTATTCAAAAGAAATTACATAAGAGGAAATAGCTAGAGCGGACAAAGAGGCCCCTCCTTTAGCAAGAAAGTCAGCTAAGGAATTCGCCTCGCGATAGACATGATAAAAAGAAACTGAAAGTGGAGCCACTAGATCCATAATATGTAGCTAGCTAGACCTCAATTCCCATATAATATGCTGCTCTTTCTTGCACTAATTAATTGCATTCAATGTTTCAAGAGATAAAAATTTTTAACCCTTGCAACAAAGTCATTAACTCTGCCTAGTTAGCTGTGGCTATACCAATAGGGCCAACATATAGAAAGATGACATCTCCAAAACAGTCTCGTACCACACCCCCAATGCCCGCCAAACCTGGATTGTCCAGGGAGCTCCCATCAAAATTTAACCTAAACACAACCAAATAAAGCAATTGTCCAATGTCTAGGTCACATATTTCTTAACTTTGAAGAATTTATCAAAATGGATTGTATACATTTACCTTTGATGCGAGGTGGTCACAATTACTTATAACCATCTGATGTGAAGTTTGATAGCTTGGATGTGTCACAAAGTTCGAACAAATTTCTTTTGAAATTTGAGCTTGGTTAACAGAATAATTGCGACCACCCAATTTCACATCCAATGGTCAAGATTAGTGTTTCACCTTGTACCAAAGGTAAATGGTCTCATTCTATATTTTCCCTTTTCAGAAAAATAATTTACTATTTAATTTATTCTCACCTATACCAACTCATGATCCGGTCGATTTCATGAGATGTTCGAGCTTAATGGGTAAAATGTTAAATCTATCATGTCTTCAGTCATTTCGATAAATTTCCCTTCATTTATCTTCTCGGTCGCATTATCCATGTTCTATAGTGTAATTTAGTATCTATTTTATATTAATTATGGTTGCTCAACGACTATAATTGGCCAGGCCCGGGGTGTCAATGGATTTTTTGATTGGTTTGGGAGCGGAAGCTTCCTACTCGAAATTTTGGGGCTTTTGCGGGTATTGTCAATATGGAGTTGGGGGTAAGTTGGGGTATAAAATTTGTGATTTGTGATAAAAAATTTCGTGGTGAGAGATAAATTTTACCTTTGATACTTCGTTGTCAAACTATTGATCATTTTCTCTTGTGAATGTAACCATATTGATGGTGAATCATGTTAATCTCGGTGTTCCTCAATGTGTTTTCTTTTTATTTTGTTTATTTTTGTTGTTGTTGTTCACTGTGCCATTCTTTGATATTTTCACCTTCTCATTGACTGCAATTAAGGCTTTTGACAAGGGATGCAAGTGCATAAAAAACATCCTTTTTTTTTTTTCTTTTTATAATAAGGAAAAAGTTTATATAAAGTTACATTCTTAAAATATACATTTTCTTTTTCTTTTTATAATAAGGAAAAAGTTTATATAAAGTTACATCCTTAATATATACAACTACAGATGTACCTCAAAAATCAGTAGGAAAAATCAATCGGAAAAAGTTGTTTTAATGTTGAAAAACCCTCTAATTGATCATCTCGACAACTAGATATATGAATATGGAAAAAAACAAATATTGAGTCCCATAAATAATGCATCTTGCAACACATTATCTAAACCGTTCATTTTTTAGATTTTCGTATGTTTATAGATCTACTTGATTTAACTATTCTTGAAGTTTAAAATTTTATAATTAGATATAAAAATAGATTTTGAGATAATCCTAAAAACGTTTTACATCAAAATTACATGTTAAGATAAAATTCAACGGTATTGTTTAAGGTTGCAATGTTATCGAAAGTACACCCAATAAGGAAAAAGATATAATAGGTAGCTACAATGGAGAAAACCCAATGAACTATCTATTGCTCGCTGTATACAAATATCCTCGCTACAAACGACTTAATTTTACTAAAATTGTGGATGTCAACTCTCTTTTGGTTTATATATTATTTTTGGAGCAAATATGATACTCTCTTTCGGAAGTATAGTTTACTTCTACTCCCTAAGTTAAAGGTTCTATTTAGAAGGATTTTTTCAATCTGAAATATTGGGAACCACCTAAGAATCTCTAGATGATTGTTCTCAAAGGAAAAAAATTTGAAATTTGAGTTTTCTATCATTTAGATCTCACCTTCTAAAAATTTAATGGTTTACATTTAATGTTGGGGGATTATTTTTTACAAGTGCTTAGATGATGCAATTGAGAAATATCTTTATTGAGGCTAATCAACGCGTTATAGATGTTATATCCCCAAAATTTGGGATCCAAAAATTAATCCTAGGTGGGATTTTACCCAAGGGATTAAATAGGCAGTATACTCCTAGAGGAGTAGAACATCTTTTGTCATGGGTTGGATGTGAGGCTGAGGTACTAAACAATTAAAGTAAGGCGCACCTCTAAATAGTGTCGAAAGATATTATTTCAGCACTGAATAACGTTTTGATGGTATGAAAAGTTATGAACACTTGAAAAATAATATAGATAGAGCAGATCTATAAACACTTGATAATCTTGAAAATTAACAGTCTAGAAATGCATTATAATTCTATTTTTTTTTCTCATGTTCATATATCTTGAGATCGAGATAATCAATTTGAGGCTTTTTGGACCTCAAAACAACATCTTTTAATGATTTTTTGAGGTGTGCCGTAATTTGATTGTTTAGGGCCTTACTCTTATACAGTGTTTTAAAAATCGGCGAGTCGAACCGGACTCGCCCTGTTCTCGCCCGGTTCGACTCGGGATCCGACCAGCCCATGCCGGTTCCACCATAAAATCGGGAACTGCTCGGTTCTAGAGAGAACCGCCCGGTTCGCATCCGGTTCAGCCGGTTCACGCACGTGCTCTCGTTCGTCCGTACGCGCTTACACGTGCAAGGTTGCCGATTCACTGTATAGAATCGGATGGTGACGTCATGTCTCGGCATGTATGTGTTTTTAAGGGTAATTGGGATATTTGTCTTAAAAAGACAGGTAATTTTCGATATTGTTGGACGGCACAGTACCACAATCATATATAACCACGTGTTACCCCATGTACCTTTCGCTCGCACGCTGTTGAAGAGCTCAACCTCACATCTTTTATAAACTTGGAAGTCGCTTGATATTTCCGATGTGGGACAATTCCTACTTGCCTTCAACAACGTGCAAGCCATCGTCACACAAGCTATTAATTATTGCAAGCCATTATCCATATGTGTAGCGTTTTAATTTAGCGTGTCAAATTAATAGCACTAATAAACGGCTATATAAAATTAAAAAATAAATTAATAGCACTCATTAATTTAGTGTGCCAAATTAAAAAATAGCCATATAAATTTTTTTGATGTTTATTAGTAAAATAGTTTTTTCGATGGGTTTTATTACAATATTTTATTTTTATTTTAATTTTTTTGTGGCTATTGTGCATATTGCCGATAGGATTTTTTTTTGAATTTTGGCATCTTTATTTTTCATTTTTTTGGGTAAAGTTATTTTGAATCTTTTAATATAATTACATTAGAATTTATTGGTGGTTTTATTTTTAATTTTAGTCATATGATATGGAAGCCTCTTCTAATAAATTTTTAATCACTTTTCAATTAGATAATATTCTAAAATATTTTCAATTTGTTATTACTTGTCTAATAAAATAATTATAAAATGTAAACTAATAATTATAATTTCAGTATATAATATTATAATTAGTTAAGTTGTAATAATTTTGGATTATAGTTAGTTAGGTTGTAATAATTTAGGTTTTTTTAGCGGATTAGGGTTTTTCGCCAAAACAATATTTTAATGGCCATTCTTTCATTGATTAGTCTACACTTTATAATAGTCCATGTATAATTATATATTTTATCCATGATAATTCTATGATTTTTTTTTATGTGATGCAAATTTAATATTTAATTTAAGTTTATACAGGGAAAAAGCATCTCAATATATACAAATTGATGAGAAAAATGAAAGTTAATAATATAGTACCCTCATTTCTTATTGGATTCCTAAAAAACAACATTTATAATGAATTTTAATCATTTTTTCGGATTTTTTTGAAGCTTTAATCCGACCGATTCAGCCGATTCCCGATCCGGATCCTAGATTCACCGATCCGGATCTGTTTTTAAGATGCCTGATCTGGGTCACCGATCCGCTTTTTAAACCATTGCCCTTATATAAACTTTTTACTTTTAGTTTTCCTTATTTGAGGGTGGTATCATTGCATTGCTTCTAATTACCATGTTATCTTCCTTATTTACTGTATGGATGGATTGATTTTGGTTCTTTTTCACTTTTAAGGTTACTTTTTCTCGTCAAGAAACTAAAATTACGGCAGAGAGACATTCCAAATCTTATGAGGGTACTTATTTGCATATCTCTTTTTGACAAAACATTATCATCGCTAAGTTTTTCATTTGTAATCGATTGAAAAATCATAGCTAAAGACTTCTTTTCTTATTGACAATGATGGTTAAAGATAAAGCAATGAGACTTTACTTTGAACAAATGTTCAATCGAATTTATGCTTTTCATAAGACCTTTTAAGAAAGGTATTATATGTCCATTAACATGCATGAGTAGTGTAATAGTATAGTGAGCCGAGTCAGCTAGTTTATTGGTCAGTTGGCCCTGGGGAGTTGTAGTGGGACCTCCAAAGCATATGAATGTCCCACCACACCACATCGATGGTGGAGATTTTACACTTTTAATCCTACTGCAAGTTTCGATTTTCTAGCTTATCCATGCTCTAATCTCCACCGTCCAATCAACCCCATGTGTCATAATAACCGGGCTGTATTGTACGATTGAAGGAAAACTCGAAAAAGTGAAAAGTTTATATAAGGGTGAGGCCCTAAACAATCAAATTAAAGCGTACTTTAAAAACTAATTAGAAGATGTTCTTTCGATGCTAAAAACTCTGATTTTGATCATCTCGACTTTCAGATGTCTAGATATGATAAAAACTAGATTTCAGGTCTTGAAAATAATGCATATTGTAATGTATTATCTATACCGTCAATTTTCAATATTTTCAAGTGTTCATAGATATATTCAACCTACACTATCTCTAATCTTTAAATTTTACAATTAGAGATGAAAAAAAAATTTATACCACAATGATTCAGAAACAATATATTTCAACAATATTTGAAGGTGCTCCTTACTTTGATTGTTTAGAGCCTCAATCTTATACAATATCATACCCCTTAAAAAAAAAAAAAAAAAAATTGAACGAATTGATGGTTACAAAAAAGGGTGTGGCTTGTATAAGGTTGAAGTCCGAAAAAATCAAAGTAAGGTGTACTTCTATATATATCTAAGGATAATTTTTCTAGTAAAAAACTTTGTAATGACCTTAAAATTTATTTTTATTTTTAATTATAAAATTTAAAGCTTAAAAAAGAATGTAGATTCAGCAGATCTATAGACACTGAAAATATTGAAAATCAACGGTCCAAATTCATTTTATACATATATTTATATTTATTTTTATTTGATGTGGCCCTATTAAGAAAGTATATGTCTTAAATTTTGGGTTAAATTATATGGAAAAAATATTTTAACTAAAAATAATATTGAGTATATTATCAATGAAACTATCTCGATCATCCATTTAGATATAACGCGGTTATGACATACATAGAGAGATTTCTTTTTCTAAGGAGAGCATATACCATGTTTTTTTTTTTTCCTTCTTTTAGACGGGCCCCTACCCGTTTTTTTCAATAGTTTAGAGAGTTACATTTTGCAGATGTTAATTAGAAGATGTGAACGGTGGGAATGAATACCACGATGTGGTAACCGGGTATGAAAATGCCACAACCACCGCCCAACCCCTTTCCCAGCATATGAGTTGCTAGGAATCATTTCCCACTCCAGCATTTCATCTCCTACTTCCGTCATTGAGAACATATGGTAGCGATTAAATGATAGTGCACTACATGATATACGGTCCCTTTTGAATTTTGTTGTTGGTAAGACACTTTCCTGTGATCTTTTTATGTTTTTTTGTTTTGAAATTTTCATAAAGTACAACATGCTCTTATGGAAAGGAAAATTTTGTAAATATTATCTATATATTTAAATTTAAAAAATTATAGTTAATATTTTATATTTTATGTTTATGTTTTATTTTTTAGAGCACATCTAATACTTTAATTTTATATACATAAGATTAAGCTCAATTTTTAGATATCCATACTCCTCACCGTAATGAACATGTAACAATATGGAAATAATAAAATTAAATAAATAAAGGATGAAAATACCCCTAAAATTTGTATAGATACTTTGAAACATTTTATTTTTATTTAATTATTTTTTTACTTCTTATGATGAGAACTATGAATGTACAAAATTTAAAAATAATCTAATATATAAAAAAGAGAAAATTGAAATATTATCATGCTCTTAAAAATATGGGAGATGAATGTAAAATATAAAATATCGAAGATAATTTGAAAATTATATAGGATGTTTGCATAAAAGGCACAGTTTGTATAGGGCCTATCAAATTAGTGCGTACCTTCAAATAGTATCAAGAAATGTGGTTTTAATACTGAAAATCAATGTGATAGCCTTAAAATATATTTTCATCTTTATTTCTAAAGTTTAAAGCTCAAAAAATAGTGTAGATCCACATATCTTTGAAAATTTGAAAATCTTCAAAATTGACCTTCCAAAAATGCCTTACAAAATACATTATTTTCAAAACTTGAAATCCATTTTTCTTCTTATGTCCATCCATCTTGATGTCAAGATGATCAATTTGAGGATATTTTGATATAAAAAAAAAAGCCTCTTCTAGTGAAATTTTTGAGGTAGGATCTAATTTGATTGTTTAGAGCCTCGGCTCTATATAAACATTTCCCTTACATAAATTTCCCAATTTCATTATTTGGATATTATGAGTCTCGTTGTCAATGGAACAATATAGGCCCTAAGGCTCATATTGAATCCTGCCAATCTAGTCGACAAAATGCTGACAAGGACAGCCAAAGTCTTCATTCAATTCGCCGAAATGCAGTTTCCTCGATATTTCGTCATAACTTCGCTTTTTTTTTTGTTGGATGCCGAAACTCACAAAAATTAGGCCCCACAATTTGAAACCACACGAGTCACCATGTCAAGGGTATTTTCGTCACTCGGGTGCGACAATTTTTGCACGATTTCGAATAAAGGGTTGTTTATGTCATTTCCCACCGATCTTTTTCAACTTTTTCCCTAACTTTTACCCTATATAGAAACAAGGACCGTACCGCCATTACGTAAATTGTTATGGCATGTCCAGTCCATTTCATGGTACAAACACCGTGTTGAAATGAGAGAGAATTGTCTGAACTCCGAAGAGAGAGAGACCTTTTAGAAAGAGAGAGTAAGAGAGTTTAGAGAGAGAGAGAGTAAGAGAGAGTTTTAGAGAGAGAAAGAGGGAAAGAAACAAAGAAACACCGCTCTCAGGCGTAAGCTGGTTTCCACATTGCAGGAGAAAAACAAAGAAAACCAATAAAAAACCTCAAGGTTCTTACTGAGCAAAATCAAAGGAGAACGGCCGAATTCGAGGCTCTGAAGCTCCCCTGTCTTTTAGGTTTCTTGTATCACAAGCTTTCGATCTTCACCTTTAATGGCGGATTTCTGAGATCCCTTGCCATTTACGCTGCATTTGCTAAGGTTTTTTGGCTCCGTGGTATTCATTTACTGTGTTTTTGTGCGCTTCTGGTTCATAACTCAAAACTCTGCAACTTAGGCCGATCTTGGAGGGAGTTTGATTAGAAAACAAGCTTCTTCTTTTGATGCCTCTGTGTAAGGTGTGTTTTGATATGTCTTTAGCTAAATATTGTAAAGATGTCAGTGAAGTTTTGATTCATGTCGCCGATGTTTTGAGATTTGGATACTTAGCTCCACGTTTTCTCTCATTTTACAGTATTTTAATGCAGTCATTTGGCATTTATTGGTTTCACGAGAAATATCGAGGCATTGTGTTGTTCCAGATTGATATTTCCGCATTAATCGACCTGTAACTAATTTTCTCGCATTTTGAAAAATATCGATGAAACATTTAGGAAGCTTGTAGTCAGCTGGTATCTGAGTCTAATGAAACATTCATTTGTCTTTTCTTTTTCTTTTTTCTTTTTTCTTTTTTTATTTATAATCTCCAAAATGGCGTTATTTTTGGGGCAACATAATAGTTTTTAACTTTTAAGTCATAGCATTTGAAAATTCCTTTTTGTTTTTTGCAACTGTTGGCTTTGTTAAATAAATAAAAGCAAAAGAAATTCCCTTATTTTGGACTATTTTTTGGTATTTCTGTGCATTTTCGCCTCTTTAAGTTATTTGAAATTTTTGGTGTATATTTGTCATTTTCCGTTTTTGTGGTAAGAAACCCTTTTGGTTATATATGATAGAAATTTTGGGGATTTTATGCAAAACCTTCGATCGCTTGTTGTCTTTACTGATATTTGAATATTTATTTTGAGAACTTGGGTTTATTGGGATTTTATTTGTATATATTTCGGTTATCTAGGCTCAAGTGGAGTTTATGTATATTGATGTGTCATGTATTTTTAGGTAACAGAAAACTTTGAGAAGTTGCCATGTCTTTTACCACTGTTTGAGGTGTTTTGATGCTTTCTGGCTCTATTAACAAATAAGAGAGCAACTTTGAACTTTTGCTACCCGTTATAGCTATATTCGGCTATTCTTTTTCTGGAAGCCTCAAGCCATTGATTTTGTGCTCAGTATTAACTGATAGCGAGAATTCCAATTTAATATTTTCTACTCATTGATTCATTTTCCCTGGGTTTTTCCATATCATACTCACAATATTACGAATTTTTTGTGTTATTATTGGGTGTTAAGCATATATTTAACGGTATTCATCTGAAAATTCTTGTGGCTGAATGTTTAGGTAATCTCAAGTATTATGACAATATTTATAAAAAAAATTGCAATGTTTCAGGGTATTGCAGTGGGTTATGTTGGCCTGTTGGGGGTTTTAAATATTCGAGTGTAGCCTCTGACTCTGTAAATTTAACATATTTTAGGAGTAATTTTCAACTGACATTTGGGTTGTTTGCTCCTCTCAGTTCTTCATACTCTAGTACTAAGATACTAAAATACTAGTGTGTATTGTTGTGTATTGCAATTATTTATGGTTTGATTCCAAAGTTCAAATACTACTACAAGTCGATGACTTTTTGGTATTTGGGTGTTTTAAGAAAGTATATGGGTATAACAATCTTAGCATTTTGAATGTGAAATAAAGATATTTTAATGTCCACAGATAGGTTTATATGGGTATAACAATTTTAGCATTTTGAATGTGAAATAAAGATATTTTAATGTCCACAGATACGTAATCCTCTTTTGATGCTTCAATTTTCGATGACCTTCTGGTATTTTGTCAAGTTTTGGTCACTTAGTAGCTGCTCTACTTTGTTATATTCAGGTCAATAATGCATGGAGATTTGTTTGTATCTAGCATTGTTTGCAGAACCTTACAGACATTGGCTGTATCTAATTGACTTTGTGTATGAAACAAGTTCTTTGTATTTGTTCAAACTTTTGACAATTACGTTAGTGATTTTCCATTTGTTTATGATGTTTTAAGATTTTTTGTTGAACACTGTTGTCTCTTGAATAATTTCTACACTGCCCACTGTTAATTCATGATTGATTTACTTATCAAAAATTATAATCCTACATGTTTCCATATAAGAGTTCATTTCATGTCATCTTGAGCAGCCTTTTGGGTATTTATAGACTTTCGGGGAATTGGCCTTTTAATCTGCTGAACTTGAGGAATTTGTAGCTCCCATTTTAATCAAGTTCTACGTTATTGCAGTTAGGAATTAAGTTTTACGGTTTTTAATACATGGAACACACACAACTTGCCTCAGATCTTCTACTTTACCCTTTTTCTTTTGTTGAACTTCAAAGGTTAATGCTATACTTAAAATGACTGTCGAGGTATCTGATTGCACAACATCTCTAAAGTCGCTCCCCCCCTGTTAAATTTACTGAGTTAAATCAAATCCTTGGCACTCAGATTTTCTGTTTTTCTAATAAATTCTTTTCATGCTTATGATGGTTCTCTATTGAAGAACCCAAGCTCTTATGTTATAAGTTTTGTTATAATTTCCAGGTATCCAGCCCTACAGTTCACACCCTATCCTTCGACTCAGGCATGAATCGAAGCTCATGCTGAAACCCTGAGCTGTCTCTCTTTCTCGAATGGACATTGCAAAGCCTGCATCCAATATAACTGACATAGTCCACCGCTTTGCTAAAGTCTGTAGGCTCAGGTCCATAGGTGTTTTCTCTGATGAAAACCCTAGCTCAAACTCTAACAACTCTTTAGAAGACAGCAGTGATGCTACTCGAACCTCTGAAGGAAACGATAAACAGAAGGTCCACCCTCAACCAATGGAGGACCCCAAAGCCATTGAAGCCTTGGAAAGCCTTATAAACACTCTCTTCTCTAACATTTCCTCTCTTAAACATGCCTATATCCAGCTTCAAGCTGCACATACTCCTTACGACCCTGAAAAGGTCCAAGAAGCTGACTTGCTCGTGATCTCAGAGCTAAAATCTCTCTCTAAACTCAAGCAGTCATTTCGAGAGACTTATAAGCAGAAACCGATTTCTTATACGACAGATTCTCACTTTCTCAATGAAATTCAAGAGCAACAATCATTATTGAAGACTTATGAGGTTATGGTGAAGAAATTTCAAACCCAAATTGAAACCAAAGAGTCTGAGATATCAGAACTGAGGCAACAGCTTGAGGACTCGAACCTGAGGAAAGCCAAGCTCGAGAAGAGGCTTAAACAGAGGGGCCTCTCGAGCCAGCTCTCAGAAGTAGATGGAAATGGGTTTTTAGAGGCAGAAGAGGGGAATGGTTTTTTTGCAATGGAGTTGACGCCAAACTTGTTCTCTTCTTGGGTGGAATCAGCTTCTCGAGGTGCTCATGACTTTTCTAAGCCATTAATCAACTTGATGAAGGCTTCAGGTTGGGACTTGGATGCAGCGGCTACCTCTATTGAGCCAGGGGTTGTGTATGCAAAGAGGGCCCACAAGAAATATGCATTTGAGTCCTATGTTTGCCGCCGCATGTTTAGTGGGTTCAAGGAGGAGAGCTTCTCCCTAGAATCGCACCCATCTCTAAAAGCAAGCCTCTCTCTAGATTCAAACCTCTCTCAAGAGTTAGAGGGGCTATCCGTTTCTAAAGAGGGATTTTTTCACCAATTCCTCGCTGTGAGGGCCATGGACCCATTGGATATAGTGAGCTTGAACCCAAACTGTGTATTCGGGAAATTTTGCAGGTCCAAATATGTCAATTTGGTTCACCCCAAAATGGAGGCCTCGTTCTTTGGGAATTTGGATCAAAGAAACTATGTTTTAAATGGGGGTCATCCAAGAACACCATTTTATCAGGCTTTTTTGAAGCTTGCAAAGGCTGTATGGCTTGTCCATAGATTGGCCTTCTCTTTTGAGCCTAAGGTCGAGATTTTTCAGGTGAAGACAGGGACCGAATTTTCAGAGGTCTATATGGAGAGTGTCGTGAAGAATTTGGTGGCCGATGAGGAGTTTAGAGGTCGGCCAAAGGTCGGATTCAGTGTGATGCCAGGGTTTAAGGTTGGGGGTAGTGTGATACAATGCCAGGTTTATTTGACAGACATGAAGTGTGCTGATTGACATGAGAAAGAGAGAGAGAGTTGTAAAGTATTTGCAGAGGCTGGTTCTGTCCTAGTCTTATTTTGGGGGTGATGGAAGGGAAAAAGTTTTATTTTTACTTTTTTTCTTTTTGTCAATTAATGTCATTTTTTTTAGCTTCTTTGTCTGTTTTGTTATTTGGTTTTTTCTGTAAGGTTCTTCTGTAAAAATGTTAGGGTGTAGGGAAGGGTGGCAGTGGAGGTCCAATCATAATGATGGAGGGATTCAAGTACTGGTAATTGTATGGTAAGTTTTGAATTATCAGGAACTTGAGTTTTTTTCATTCTCTCTCTAAGAACTGGTCTTGCATTCAAGAGCTGGGAATCTTACTTGAAAATCATAGACTTGACTATGTGTGAAGCATCTCTCCATACCTCCACATACTGGTAATTGTGGTCAGAATCTCTCTCTCTCTCTCCCTTGTGTAAATGAAAGGAAGAGTGCTTTTAGCCTTTTACATCCGAAAGGAACAGAAGGAATTTCGCATCATTGAGGGACCGAGCGGGATATACTCTTCATTTCTCTCTCTCTCTCTCTCTTTCTTTCTCTCTCTCTCTCTCTCAATTCTCTCTCTCCAACATGGCGTTACGCACACATCGAATGAGGACGAAAGATTCAAAATTCAAAAGTAGGTGACCCACGCGGCTTCAAACAGGTGTCAATCGCATGGGTTCCTCTTTCTCAGTTTATATATCTATTGTCTACATTGTCTTTTCCAGCGAAATTCTCTTCATTTCTTTATAATCAATTTTTTTTATGTTTATTGATGTTAAAATAATTAATATCAAAATAGCTATGAGGATAAATTAATTCAATTGTTTACTCGTATTGTTTGATTTAATTTTAAAATACCCATCAAAATAATAAGGGTGCCGTTTGTATAGAGCCAAGGCTCTAAACAATTACAATTAAAGTAAAACCCACCTTCAATAGGCTTGAGAAATGTGGTTTCAATAGTAGAAATCATTGTGATAGCTTTAAAATATATTTTTATTTTTAATTATATAATTTAATGTTTAAAAAATATTGTAGGTCGAGCATCTTTATGAAAAACTTGAAAATCTTGAAAATTGACTGTCTAAAAATACATTACAAGATACATTATTTTCAAAACTTGAAATCCATTTTTTTCTCATGTCCATGCATATTGATGTCGAGATGATCAATTTGATAACGTTTGAGCATCAAAACAATCTCTTCCAATGAAATTTTTGATGGAGGTTCTAATTTGATTGTTTAGAGCCTTGGCTCTATATAAACTTTTTTCAAATAATAATGATCATTATTTGGAATGGTTATATTTATAATGTACAAAATGCTAAATAATACATCTCTTGTGGGAATTTTGGTAAAGTTTTTAAAATAATACAAAAGTACATTGTACATGGAAACTCATTTGAAAATACTATCAACTTATACCGTAAAAGTACGATAGGCTTCAAAACCCACCAGAAACGTTAGCCCTGAAGCTAGAAAGCTCTTCAAGTGAACATCTCGGCTTCGTAATGTATGAATATTAAAAGAAATTTCGAGTCTTTAAAATACTGTAGTTTGTAATACATTATCTCATTTGTCTATTTTTTAATATTTTAAAGTGTCCAGAAATTGTTTGATTTTTACTATGTTTTTAGCTTTAAATTTCATAATAAGGGGTAGAGATAAATTGTCAGGCCATTTTGAGGGTTTTCGACAGTAAAGCCTCATCTTTTGAGGGAGTTTAGAGGTACTTGGTTACTTTGATTGTTTAATATTGACACTTTGTATAAACCGCACTTCTTATTTTAAATTTTTATGCCTATGGAATTTTGTTGTTAACATTGGGCATCAAACTCGAAATTCTCTGTACATTTTATTATTAAAAAAATCCCCATAAAACGTTTTAAATTTTTAAAAAATGAAAACCCAAAACCCCAAGATACCTTAGCATGTAAAGCAAGGCAACCATTTTAAAATTTTTGGGGCACGAAAGATTTTTATCGTTTTGATACGCAACATGAGCACATTGTATCACAAGTCGATGTCAAAGATGACAAAAATGCCCTTCAATTTATTTTTTCATCGAGTTAGATATAGGTCATTGTTGGTAAACTTAAGCGGGTCTGGCCACATGTCATCTTTGCAGTTTGGTGGGATTTTCGGAAATATTTTGTGGGGCCTAAGCCCATCTTTGGGTCGGTCGTCTAAGTTGTTGAAAGGCTAATTGGAATATTTAGCAATTTAGTTGATTTTTTCCCATTTATGTGAATATTTTAATGACAGAATAAATAAGGCTTAGTTTATTGCTTTGATATTCTGAATTTAAAGGACGAGGTCAGGACTTTGATTATAAGAATCAATACACGAAAATCGACCCAAAAATAAAGAAAATTCTTTGTCTCAAAATTGAAAGGGGCACCTTTGGCTTGAAAGTCGATTGATATTAACTAATGGAAAAAAAATTATGAATCGATTGGCCTACACCACAGTGTAGATCCCCAAGATTGAAGGAGAACGACATGAATCAATGGCATACTTAATTTTATCTTTATCTCATGTTAAAGTTTAGCGTTCTAGATCGTTAGATTTCATTTTTTTTTGTTTTTGATACAATTGTCATGTTGTAAGGTTGTAATACTATGATTTGTATTTTCTCTTATTTTATTAAATGAAAAACTGAGGGCTCATCAATATATTAAAAATATATAACAAATTTGAGGTTGAGTCTATTGTTCTCTGCTTATCTGCTCTGTGTTTTCTCCTTTGATCGGAAAGAAGGATACGTATGATTTAGCCGAAGTATATAATTTTTCTTCTTTCTTTTTTAATTCTTTTCTTTTCTTCACGGTTTAGATCACTTACAAGAAGTCTTTTTACAATATAACAACTTCAAATAAAATAAAATAAAATAATACAATAGGATCTCAAGAACTTGAAGCCATTCAAAACCACATATTTCATTAACAAAAAAAAGACACAACCTATGCTTGGGAATAAAAGATATAATAAATAAATATATGAAAAAAAAAAAAGAGTGTCGGAGATTACCTCAACTGGGCTTCTTACACCCCACACCGAGTCACCACATTCTGATGACGCAGGATCTAATGATCAACCTTCAATTTTAATTAGGAAAACAAGTTTGAACAAGCCATACCAATGGAACATGAACCACTTTATCACAAATGTCAAACCCTTAGGTGAATCTCCTTAGCAATGTAGTTTTAGAGATATGCTTCTCTTTTCTACTACAACCCTATAATGTAAAACCCCAAAGAGTGATGAGAGAAGATGAGAGACTCCATGAGAGAGTAAAGAGAACCACTATGAGATGAAATATCGAAGATGAGATAGTTGGGCTTGCCCCTTTTGGTCTCTTGAAGGAGAGAGAGAAACTTTCTTAAGAGACGGAGATTTTCCCTAGAGTGAGGCATACCCCCCTAGATGGATGAGAGAGATATGGAAATATGTGGTAAGAGATAAAGTGTAGAGATTTGGGTAGGGATCAATCATTTTTTATAGTGCTTGAATAGGATTAAGGTTTTCTAGGGTTTTCTTTAGCTTGTCATTCACATGAGATTGAATATGAACTGTTGATCTTTGATGACTTGTGGGATGAGAGATCTGAGCTCTCCATTCCATAGATGGGTCATCAACATCCTATAGAAGGTGCTAGACCATTGTCTCCCACTTTCTAAACTATTTTCCTATCAATTACTTTAAATAAAAAATTAACATATCATAACATTATCTTTTTTTATTTTTATCTATAAGCCTTCCCACACATTCCAAAATATTAATCAAATATTCCTTAAGGCTTTAAACTTTCAAAAACAACACAAACTCTTCTCTCAAGCTTCAAAGCTTGAACACCAAAGAAGAAAGATGTCATAGGTGGGGCGTGCCACCCATGGTGGCACATAATAGGCCCCACCCAACATGCAATGGTGGGCCCAAATGACCTATTAGGTCTCTCATGCATTTTAAGTTATTTTTATAATTTTAGAAATACACAAAATCATTATTTGAATATTTAAATCATTATAAATTCAATATCTCCATTTTTATAAATCCAAATTTGATAAATAAAATATTCAGATATTTAAAAAAATTCAAATAACAATTTTAAAATTAAACATAATTAAAATAAAAAAATTAAAATCTTGATAGGAAAATATCCACTAGGGCACTCCATGTTCAACCACGAACCAGACATGCTTTCTTGAACCAACCTAATATTGCACATGACCCACAGTTTATGCAGGGGATCATTAGTGGGTCACCAAAGTTTAGCTAATAGGCAAGGGTTGTAGTGCCAGTATATGGATTTCAGGTGCCTTTCCCCCCCCCCCCTCGAAGACGAAACACAAGGTCATCCTGATCTGATGCAATCTATAGCTTGATGGTGCACAGGGGGTATCTCTTGCATATGGACACTCTTCACCCTAAAAGATGGTACGCTTTTCCGAAAACAACTATCGATGTGCATGCTGTGTGATGGAACAAATGATAAGGCTTTTGGCCTCGTCCCTAAAGGCCTCCATCGTACATAAAGGCTATACAGTCCCGCGGCTCACTCATCTGAGTATACTCCGACCTTATCAAGGAATAACCCATATAACCCTCATCTGTACACTTCTCAGAGCCCAGGCAACATGGGTTCTCCCCAACCAGACTGACCTAGCACGTCAAGTACGGGCCAGTATCAACAAACATTGTTTGCTTAATATGGTCCATAAGGGACCACATTTCCACTGAGTTCGTGTTCCACTATATAATTTCATTTTACAAGGCCTTTAATCGCCACATTCACCCAACACGATCTTGACCATCTAACCCATATTGTGTTACAAATGAGTCGGCTCGAAAAAGTCATATCTCTTAAATAATTATCTAAATACTAGTATTACGTGACACCATGAAGGCCACAAGATTAAGCAACCCACTAAGATCGCACAGCCATGAGATTTTTCTCAATCAGTTTTAAGGTGACTATTGTTCCCCGTGTACATTTGGTGTTTGGAGAGCGAAGGTTTGATTGGTAGACAAGATTTCGTTTTCAGCTTCATTAGCTTTAATGTCTTGGTCACGTGTCTTGTCTAATGCACATTTGTTGACTGCGGATGAAGTGCAAGTACGTTTAATGGTAAGTAAATACTGATAATATGTTTACAATCTAATCTTTTTACTAACTTTTTTTCTTGGGAAAGTATAGAACGAGATCATTTACATTCGATACAAAGTGGTCGCATTAATCTTGTTCATTGAATGTGAAATTGGGTGGCTGCAATTAGATTGTTTAATGTTACGACTTTATGCAAACCACACCCATATATAAAAGACGAAATTTACATAATTTATCAATCAACTATTTTTTAAAGTTGCTAAAGATTATATACTCGTGGTGGTGCATAGCATATGTTCACTCTCTTGGTTAAAATCCTATTTAATATTTTTCTTGGAAGTTTAAATATTGGGGATTGACCTACTAAACCGGCCAACAACCTCAAAAAGAATAAAATAAATAAGTTCCATTCCCACCCTGAAGAAAATAATTTCCTACCAACCTTGTCAAAATAAATAAATTTCTACCACTGAATGGAGACAGTCCAACTTTTCAGACAAACAAATCTAAACATTTAGAAATTCAAATTCCAATTTTCTTTCTTGAAAAAACTCATATAGAGGTGACAATAAGGGGATCCCAAACAATCAGATGAAGAAATTGAGTACGTGTACAATTTGTTCCTGAGTCACGTACTTTGTTTTGCGATTATTATGTTAATTGAGGTATAACTAAACGGGTAGCAGAGAGGTTGTTTATGTTGGAAGTTGCTTTTTTTTAACTACACAAGTGGAGGTTTCTTCAGGTACCCCACCTTTTGTATTACCAGTAGTGTTTCAAACCCATATTGGCCAAGGGATCTGGCCATTAAGAAATGTGGTTTGGATCAGCGATCTGGGTAAAAAACAGGACTGATTCTCCATTGTGAGAATCAGGTTCCCAAAAAAAAAAAAAAGTACAAATTTCAAAAATGTTAAAACATGGAATCAGGTGGGTCGACATAGATTACCAATCCACATCCCGATTCCCAATCTAGAGTGCCTGTTTTTCTAAACACCGATTGCTATGCAGAAAATTTAGAAGAAGTGAGATAAGCGTTCTGGTGGGATTTGACATTTGAGTGCGTATATTATGCACCCATGGGAGTATAGTGTACCCTTACTCCCTTGGGCAAGAGATGAATTTGGGAAGGTTTTCTCTTTTTTATCTAAATTTCTGGGAACCACGTAAAAATCACTAGATAATTACATTCGCAAGTAAAAAATTTAGATTTTGGATTTTTAACACCTAGATCTCACGCTTCAAAAAAGACGGTTTCTATTCCATCTGAAGGCACTATCTTTTTACAATAAGACCATTTATCTTTGGTACAAGGTGGTCACAATTAATCTTAACCGTTAGATGTGAAATTAGATAGCTGCATTTATTCCATTGACCAAGCTCAAAGTTCAAAAGAATTTTTTCAAAGTTTGTAACACACTCAAGCTATCAGATTTCACATATGATAGTTGTACATAATTGTGACCACCTTGCATAAAAGGTAAATGGTCTCATTATATACAATCTCTGTTTTTTTAAAGTCACGGATAATGTAATTAGAAATTTCTTTTTTCTTTTTTTTTTTTTAAAGTACAACATACAAACTGAAGATGTTACATCCCAAAATTTGGGGTCCTAAAAATACCCCTAGATTGGACTTTTGCTTGAGGTAAATAAACAAGGCTACCTTGGTAGCATGAATTATATTGGCTTAATATTTATAAAAGTCCTTGTCGCTGTTTTCCATATATATTTAGACATGAGTACATAGGCTCTATCTCACTCAACATCAACCGACTCATCCTCACCGTCAGTTGGATGTTGACGGCCCACTTAACTATGGCTCGTATACATATTCATAGTCAATTATAAACGATGGATATGGCATACTTCCCTTTAGGACGAGTCTATATTATTGTATAAAATTTGAAAAATGATCCTATAGGACACTCTCCTATTCACGTGTGTAGGACCCTTAAAAGATTATCATTAAAATTGATACGGATCTCTTAAAAAGTTAAATCCTACACCAATGTGATAACTTTTCTAGAGACATGTGCCAATTTAATGGTGCTCCTTTAAGCTGCTACACACATGAGTGAGAGAGGATCCTATAGGATCATTATTTATAAAATTTATATAAGGTACACGGTGCATGTCTAAAATCTTTAAAAAATGCTTGTTTTAAAGTTGGAAAAACATCTAATTGATCATATCGACATCGAGATATATAGATATGGAGAAAATAAGAGATTTCAAATCCTAAAAATAGTACATCTTGCAACACAATATCTAGACTATCAATTTTCAAGATTTTTATGCATTCGTAGATCTACATAATTGGAACTATTTTTTTTAGTTTAAAATTTTATAATTAGAGATAAAAATAGATTATCGCACTTGATTGTTTAGGCTTGCAACCTTGCACAAATCACAACCTATATTATTTTCAAAAAATAAAGTTGGAGACCATGACTTCAAATGTAAAAATTACGGAATGTGTATAGTACTTCTAGGTTTATTAGAAGAACCGAAATCTCTCTCTACGTTTATTAGAAGAACCAAAAATTTGTGTCTCAGTGACCTTGGGAGTAATTCTCGGCTCAAGTGGGGATTGAAAATTCTTTAGGGGATCGATTATGCTTCTTTTAGTGTTAATGGGATGGGAATTTGGGACCAAAAGTAATATTTATTAATATGGAATAAGGGAATTTTATGTGTATGCTAAAGTAGGGACATAACATGCTGAAATTAAGTTGAATCCTTTGATGTTCCCCTTAAACCAAAAGATTATATGCTCTCGCTTGAGCTTATCCTCCAATCACTCCCTCGAATAAAATCCAATTTAGAAATATTTTTGGGACCCTGAATTTAGGGGATGCCATCCCCACGAACTAGTGACCGACCCAAAAAAAATCAAAATACATAAAGAATTATTCGAGATGGCTTTTTTCGATGAAATGAAACATTTGATTCATATGACAAGAGAAAGATTTGTCATTCTTTAATCGGAAAGAAAAGATATGTGGCCATGCAATAGGGATTAAGTGGAATTGATTGGGTGGCAAAGTTATGCGGACACTCTTTTATTCCATATTTCGGACCTTAGCATATTCTTGTTTATGGATTAATCTCTATTGGGCTCTGCCCTTCTATAAGTTTCTTACTTTTTGCGTATGTCGTCGCTGCTCTTTTGGCAGCATCCACTAATTCGGAACTTAATTTGAAGGTCATATTTCAACTCAGATATTTTCATGATGTCCCTAATAACCAACGAATGGCAAGTGCTTTTCCTTGTATAGATCTTATGTGAATATTGAGATGTTATCCTATTTTTGAGTAGACAGATCTAAGTATTCAGGAACTCAAAATCCAAATTCTTCTTTTTCATTCTCAATATAGTCATCCAGTGATTTTAAAGTGGATCCCAAATTTATAGATGGAGAAAATCAACAGAAGTAGACCTTTATACAGAGGAGTAAGTACACATTATGTTCCTGTACACTTTCTTTCCTTACTTTAAGATTCATTTATAATGTTCCTTTAGCCTGTGGACCAGTGACACATAATTTTTAAAGGGTTTGAACATGGATTCTACAAAGGCAAAATATCTTAAAAAGCAGAAAGATGCGTTTATAATGGAGTCTTTTTAAATAGGACACAAGTCACAAATGTCCCTTCTTGCTATTTCAATATCAAATGTATGGGATTAACAAGAAAACAGGACTAAAGAAGGGCATAAATAAAGTATAATTGTGGGATACAGGCTAGAAGTGGCACTAATGTCCATATTTAACTCCAAGCTTAAAAATATAGAAAACAAGGATTGTATGATTGTCATTTGTATAAACTGTTGGAAAGGACAAAAACAAGGTGCCTTGATTGTTACAAAGGGAACCAACATAAATGGCAATATCATTAAAGAGTTAAGGGGAGAGAGAGAGAGAGAGAGTTGCTTAATGAACTAGTGCCTCTTGCTTAAGGAGATTAGAGACTTATTAATGTCTCAATCTGTTGTGCTTTGCCACACGGAGTCTAATGCTGAGGCTGATTCTCTTGCGAAAAGTGGTGTTCATCAAGCTTAGTTGGTGATTACCTCGATTTTTGTATCTGTTTATTCTCTTTCTTCTCCTCTTATACTTTTTCTTGAAGCTAGTAAAATGTTAACATTAAAAAACAAATGTAGAAAACAAACATCTGGAATGCTATCAAGGAAAATGCCACCAAGTTGGACACTACCATAGTCAACAACTCATTAGTGCTTCTTGTACCTAGCTCCTGTAACACTCTGTTTCCTTTGTCTTCTTCTCAAGGCTACCTCATGGGCTCTTATCTGTCTCATGTCTTCTCTCCAATGAACCTGAAAATGTCACCACTGGACATGGCATTGTAGCACCTCAAACAAAGCAAAGAAACACTTTATATATGATTATAATATAACCCACCTAAATCTTTTTGCTCATCCATAGAAAAACAGCATAGTTTATTTATCCTGTAATTTGAGAAGTGCTGGATTGCAAGAATTATAGAGGAGCCAATAATCATCAAGAGTGAAACAGGAACATGGGAGTGTTGGTTGTGATACCTCTGACTGTGGACTCATTAGACAGGGGAAAGGTTTATAAAAGGTGCCAATTTTATATTGTAGAAGTAACGTGTATCTTAAAAATCTATTAAAAAACGTTGTTCCAATGCTAGAAAACCCTCCAATTATCCACTTGAGCTCGAGATGTATGGATATGAGAAGAAAATAGAATTCAAGTCATTAAAATAATGCATCTTGTAACATATTTTCTAGACTATTTTCAAGATTATTCAACTATTTATATTTCTCCTCAACCCATTTTTTTTTTTTTTTGAGCTCTAATTTTATTATTAGAGATGAAAATAGATTTTCAAGCTATCATAAGACTTTTCAACACATGTAATGCATCTTTGGGCTCAATTTAGAGGTGTCTTACTTCTTTTTCTTTTTATTTTGGGTAAAACAATAAACAATGAAAAAATTACAAATACAATCATCAAACATCCCTTTCTAATGGAAATTGGAAATATCATGCAATTTAAAACGAAATTTGATCTCCTTTGCCATCATCATCATAGTTGATTGCTTGAGCAATATGAGTTTGCCAAATCTCCAAAATACCTCTAGAGGACCTGCAAGAAAGCACATTGCATAATAATATGGTTAGTTGTCTCCTCTTAGAGGAAAAATGGATCTAGACATTAGAGGTAAGCTCTTAGATCGGATAGGCCCATGGTGGGAAAACAAATAAGCAAGGCAAGCCATGTGAACCATTTTTCTCTAGGATGGGATGGGATTCTCCTCATAGCCTTGAAAGTTGGCTAAATGGGGGCATTAAATCTGATGTAATCTCAAACACTGCCTACTGAAAAATCACCATTAGTATAGTGGATCATGACCAACTGGTCCTATAAGGAATGCATAGGTAGCATATGTGAATATAGTTATGCTCAGACACGGACGAGTGGGCCGGGACGAAAGAGCCCATCTTTGAGGTGAACCTTCGATATTGTCAAACACCTTGAACTTTGCCAAATAACCTAGGGCATCTACCCCATATTTCTCCCTTAAGGATTGCTTTGACAACCACCGATCTGCCCAAAAATCAATTAGTCTTCCATCACCGACTATCCATGTAACATTACTTCATAATCTATTTAACCCCAAGGTTACCCCCCTCCACACATGTGAGCAACAACTGGGCTGGGCTAACCAAACTAATGAGTAGCGAAAGTATCTATATTTGAAAAAAAAAAAAGACGATGGCGAGAAAGGTTTTGAGATTACTCTCCAAGCTAACTTCATCATACCAACCGTGTTAACATATCCCAAGGCCTCCTTCAGTTTTCTAGCATACGATGCTCTAACTGACCAAATGAAATCCCATGTTATCAATTGTCTCTGCCCAAAGAAAGTTGCACTAGAGGATTTTAATAGCATTACATGTGTGGCTTGGAAGAGAGAATGAGAGCAACCATTCTATAGAACTGTAGGCACCCTGAAATGGATAGAGATAGAGCTTCCCAAGAGCTAATCCAAGATATGGTCATTCTAAGTAAGCTATGACAGTGGGAATACCTTAGAGGATAATGAAAGAGATGGAGGCTAAGATATTTTACAAGAAGATCACATGTCCCAAACTAGATGGTATCAAGTACCTTAGCTCTTAAGCTTGTGCAAACCCCGAAAAATATAGCTTTGTTTTTATTATAATTAAGCTGTTGAGCCGTTACCCTACAAAAAAGAGCCAATAATGTATTTAATGGTTGGCACCGTTTGAGTTGAAGCCTTACAAAAAATTAGTGTGTCATCTGCATAAATAAGATGATTGACCCAATAATTACACATCAATGGAAAAGCAAGAGAGATGTATTTGGTTGCAATAGCCACATCAAACATTCTACCAAAGTAATCCATACAAGGAGGAATGGGCATAGGAAGAGAGGTTCACCCTATCTCAAGCTTTTTTTCCAACACACCCTAATGTATATGGGGTGTGCCTTACTTTGATTATTTAAAATTGACGCTTTGTACAAAACCATACCACCCTAGGCCAAGGGGCTCAACCTTTTGCTAAGGCGATTTACTCTGCCGAATCATGTACAGAGCCAGAAGGAAATTTTGAGATAATAAAAGAAAGCTAGTAAAACGTAAGATAAAACTAAAAGCAAAATTAAAAAATCCAAATAATATTTTAAAATATAGAAAATAGATTTAAATTTTTGACTTATAGCTGGGGACATTTTAAAAATCCTAAAATAAAAGAAAAATATAAAAATGAGGATCATGAAAAAACACTCACACATATTTGTCAAAAAAATCCAAATCATATACAAAAATTATATAACAATCCCACATTTTTTTGAAATTTTTCTTCTATACCCCAAGTTGTGCTCGACTTCGAGTGGATTCAGGTGGCTCTTGTAACACTCACTGCGCCCATTAGAAAGAGCCCTTAATATGTTAATTATGATGAAGCTAATTGTTCAATTGATGCCTTAGGGGACGTTTGGCAACCTGGAAATACATTGTGTGGGAAATATATTATTTACGTGATACATTACCTGTAAATGGATTGTTATTGTTGAATAGTATCTAGATGCAACTTGCGAAATACATTGCTATTGTTTAGTTATGTTGAAAGAAATCTGAGAAATACATTACCACATTTACCAGCACTTACCTATAAACTATCACTACTTTCTTTTTTTATCATAAAATCCCACTGAAATGCAGAATAAAAGTGATCATCACACCATTTAAAAAGCACTTCTTGATAAATTAGTTTATTTAACCAAGCAAGGCAATTTGGCCATTGCCGTTCTTTTTTTCACAACCTATGTCTTTTGAATCAATCCGTTGAATCGTAGGAGAGGAATGTAAAAATAAAAATAAAAGACATATTTGTTAAATCCATTGTTTTTTGTATATATTTTGCCAGATTCAAATTCTGCAATTTTTGGGTGGATTTTTCAGCAAATTTGACAACATATTTTTAAAATTTCCAATGTTTTTTACTTGAATGTATTTTGAAATCAAAATATCAGAATCGGTTTTTGACTAAAAAATAGATTCAAATTATTTAAACACTGGCTTAAATATTAATTGATTGAAGAAAAACCGTTTTGGTTTAATCTTTTGATTGTTGATTTACTAAATTTTTCTTTATTTTTATATTTAGCAAACATAATTTCTCTCAAATTAATTTTATGTTTATCAAATCATTTAAACGATCATTTTAATGATCATTTTATGTCTATTAATGGTCGCAGGGTCAACCATATATAATTGCTTGCCTGACCTAAATCATCTATTGTATTTAAAACGGATTTAAATTGCTTTTATCCCATTTATTTATTTTTATTAAGATGATTTCAAAGAAAAAGAACATAATGATTTAAAACTCACTTTGTCTTTTTTTCCTTGTTCTAAAAAAAAAAAAATTTTCTTTCTACCTAAATAAAAAAGAATGAAACGACAATGATTCAAAGAATTTTCAGTCTGAATAATTTATCTAAGTGAAGATATGCTTCTTTTTTTTCACATTTTTCTTGCTTTTTTATTTTTCGGTTGGGTGGCCTACATAAAGAAAAATGATCCAAATGGTCCAACGAGAAACCATTCAAAGTACCGATCCATTTTATAAAGAAAGTATACAAAGAGACCATTTGCTTTTGATACAAAGAGGTCACTATCACTCTTGTCCATTAAAAATCAAATAGTTATGAAAGTGTCATTGACTAAACTCAAAATTCAAAAAAAAAAAATTGAACTTTGTGGCAGCCTCAAGCCATCTAATTGACGGCATCATATTATACAATCCCTTTCTTGTAACATGGTAGAGAACTCATATTTTAAGAACATGAGTAGAGAACTTATTTTTGAAGAACATCATAGATAGAGGGCAATGGGAGAGAACTCATTTTTGAAGAACATCACAAATAAAACTGTTGGTCTAAATAAGTGAGTGGTAATATTATCTTTTAGTAGATTAGCAAGGCCACCTATGCCTTGCATCCATTCCTAAAATGAGTTGGTAAATAGATATGTCGCGTCACATAGGAAAAGTACCCGGCAATCCTCGTGCCTATCGGACACAAGCCTCATCCAATCATGGTCATGACTCTAGTGATGGGTCCCCCACCCCCCATTACATGGTCATGCTTCTAGTGATGGGTGCCACTCACTTTTGAGGCATGATTATGGACTCCATTATCACAAGAATTATATTAGGAAAAATTTTATATACAGCCAAGGCCCTAAACGATCAAATTAGAGACTACCTCAAAAATTTCACTAAGAGCGGTTGTTTTGATACCCAAATATCTTTAAATTGATCATCTCAATATCAAGATGCATGGACATGAGAAAAAGATGGATTTCAAGTTTTAGAAATAATGCATCTTGTAATGTATTTTTAGACTGTCAATTTTCAATATTTTCAAGTTTTTTTAGATCTATTCGATCTACACTATTTTTGAAGATTTAAATTTTATAATTAAAGATGAAAATATATTTTAAGGCTGTGACAAAGATTTGAAACCACATTTTTCGACACTATTTAAATATATGATTTGCCTTGATTGTTTCGAGCCTCGGCTCTATACAAACTGCACCCATTATATTATATATTTTCAATAATAGATAAAAAATAAGGCAAAAAATCTGTCTTGGTTATTTACCTTAAGTCTTGTGGCCACTGAAAATAGAGCCAAGTCGACATCACGAGCCACCATTCTCGAGGTTTTCAATGAGAATAACTAACCATGAGATTTGGAAGGAAGGACTAAAATGTTGTTTGATAGGGCAAGGTCTATGAGATAATAGTCCATAGAATCAAACCTAAGCCCACTACCCAAAACAACCTCATGACTGAAAAAAGAGTAATAACAAGGCTCTAAACACTCTAAACAAACAGGTAAGTGGTGTGAGGAAAGGCATTCTTGGAAGAGGACCCATGAGCATATAAACAAGGCAATCTATTACTGAATTTCCTGAGGAAAGTGAAAATTCTCTGTTTGCAGTTATTGGGCATTGACATCAAGACTGAGTTGCTATCTTTACTGAGTTTGATGCTATGAAGTTTTTGATTTAATATTCAGACAACCTATGTACAAGGTTATAAGCCTTTTGCTTCAAAAGAAACACTTCTTAAAAAAAAAAAAAAAATGCGGAGAGGCATTGATTTCTAATACTTGTGACAAGTCTCATGGTAGATAAAATATATTGTGGTTCAGGAACCTAAAATAATCAAGGGTGCGGTTTTGCATACGGACACATTTGTAGGTGTAGAGGTAAGGTGCACCTTCAAATTTTATCATGGTATATAATTTTCATGTAAAATGTTTTTAGGATTATCTCAAAATATATTTTTACATCTAATTATAAAATTTTAAATTTGAAAAATATTTAAAATCAAGTAGATCTATAAATGTATGAAAATCTTGAAAATGGACGGTGTAGATAATATGTTATAAAATGCACTATTTCTTAGACTTAAAATCTTTTTATTTTTCATAGTCATACATCTCGATATCGAGATGATCAATCGAAGGGTTTTTCAACATTA
Organism: Amborella trichopoda; assembly: GCF_000471905.2. Next base: position 4,349,090 of record NW_006498404.1, read on the forward strand.
AAACTACCTTTTCCGGTCGATTTTGAGTGGCATCCGTAGTTCTACATTATAAGGTAGCATCCTTATATATAAACTTTTTCCAATAATCAATAATTGGTTTGTGCAGAAGAATTTTTATGTATTGATTGTTCTAAAGGGAAGTATCGTTGGAGGAGGCCACAACTTGAAAGTTTGTGTAGAAGAATTTCTATGTATCAACTGCCAAATTATACTATTCCAACAGACAACTCATAGATGTAATTCTTCTTATTTTTTTAGAGAATTTGAAGCTTGAAAAATACTGTCGAATTGGTGGATTTATGAAACCTTAAAATAGATAATAACAAAAATGTGCTGCAAGGTGAACCATTTGTAGGTCTTGAAATTTCAAACCAGTGATCATAGAGATGGACATTAAAATTTGCGGATTTGTAGATTTCCTGGTGCCTAAACCCTAGACTTGAGAAAAAGAGAAATTGCGATTATTTTTTTTTTTTTGGTAGTAATTATTGTTTATGTAAAATTATAATGAAAAAAATGTAAAAGATATTTACCATGGACCCTAAAACAAATATGGAATTACCGTCTGATCCATATTTTTTAAAGTTTACACCCACGTACTACTTTTTAGCTGTTTTTTTATTGAAAATTGACCCTCTATTTTTCCAATATTAATAGATTTTTCTATAACCAGAAACCTATTTTTCCTATTGCCTTAGACTAATTTTTGTATTGATCATTATTCTAGTAAGTTTGGTACACCCGAAACATCTAGAAGTTCATTAATAACCATTGGAAGTGTATAAAACTGGTCAAAGATCCACATAAGCTTTTAATGACATTAGGCGTTGAACAATTGCTAAACGATAAATTTGAACTAGACAAGCCCTTTCTATTGCTCTCTATGCTTAGCTATTACATTAAATTAGGCTATGTTTGGTAGGTATTAGCTATTTTTGAGAGAACAAAGTTCAGCATTTTCAAGTTTCAACACGTTTTATTGTCCACTTTTATTCCATTAAACTAGAGTTCCTTGATCATATTAAATTATCAGGGGTTCATGGCTCGTTTTTTTTTTTTTGGGGGGGGGGGGGGTGTTAAATTGTATTTAAAACTTAATGGGATGATGTTTTAATAAATAATAAACATTTAGAAGTTGCGCTCAACTAACTTCCCACCCTCCATTCCCACTACTAAAATGTCAAAAAACAAAAAAAAAAAAAGCCGTTTTCTCTAAGTAGAATTATTAGTGTAGGTAGTGTGGTCATTAAGATGTGAATTTGTGTTATCCATTAAGTTCTTTGATGAAAACTTCTTATATGAAATAGTCCTTTAAAATTTTCTTAAAGAATGGATGGTGACCTGTTTAACCTATTTTTTCCCAAGAAAAAAAAAACATCATCTAAGATTCCAAACTAAGACTACATATAACTTTCCTTTCAAGCGTATGGATCAGATTACAACCGTCAGACTCCGTGGTCTAGAAAATATTAAAAAATAAAATAAAAATAGGGATTTGTAGAGTAGGGATTTAGGGAGAACCCATTAAAACTTTACATAAGCTTAAAAAGCAAAGAAAAAAAAATATAAAAGCAAGGTTTTAGGGGGGAACCGAGCAGGACCTATACCATCTTAAAATAGGTTCGGTCTCAGTCGATTTTCAATCTAGACCGGGAGCCATGGGGTTAAAAGAATTACTACGAACAAACAAATAGAGGTGGACAAGAAACATAAGAACAGAGGACAAACAAACAAGATTGTGAATAATTGATCCTTAAAAAATGGCAAAGTTTATTGTTATGGAGACAAGTTTTGGTCACTACCCATTTATCGTTCACCAAAGAACTGAATATCCATTGATTCTAAATCAGTATTTATTTGCGTATTTGGACCAATGTTAAAAATTCCACCACATCCGATGACTTCGACTTGGACTCACACGAGTTACTCGACTGGATAGTTGTCCATTCTAAAACTAAATATGAAGATCGGCCGGCTGGCTAGTTCTCAATATTTTATTTTTTCTATTTGGGCTTATCTATCTGACTTGAATCAGGACAATAGCAAATCCAAACTCAGGTCCTTGTTTATTAGCACTTAACTGGAACGATCAAAAAGTTAAAATGGAAAATATTTTTATTTTATTTTATTGACAAATATCATAAATATTATTAAAAAGGAAAGTTACATGAACGGGATAACATCATTAGAAATAGTAAGTGAAGAAAGAGACACACCTCCTTTGGCAAGGGAATCAGCCAAACAATTAGTTTCCCTAAAAACATGTTGAAACATCGCATAACACATATCCCCAGATCAAGGATTTGAAGCCACAGAGATTTGAGTTCCCAAGGAACTCTTATCTCCTTTTTAAACGATTTAATGGCGTTCTGTGAATCCCCCTCAACAATACAAAGTCAGCTCCAAAAATTAGAATGAATAAGTTTTAAACCTTTTAAAAGAGTAGCCATTTGAACAAAATTAGCAGTAGCTTCCCCAATTAGACCTGTAAAAGAGAGAATGACAACTCCATTTGAATCACGAACAACTCCTATGTTGTGAGCTCCCATCAAAATTTAACTTTAATATATCAGGCGGAGGTGGACACCACACAATCCTCGGCCTAATTCTCGCCAGCCCCAAAGACATCAAATCGTGAAGTTGTATCATAACATCCACCTCTGATATTCTCCATCCTTCCGTTGTTGCAGTCAGCCAACACCAAGGGAATGTTTGATCTTTAGAAAAAGCCTTTCGAAGGGAAGGAAAACTATCAGGACGTGGTACCTTATGACTTAGTAAACCAAAAACAGCTCTTTTTAGTTCCTCCACCTTTACCTCAGCCTCAAGCTTAGTAACATGTTCAGGTGTAAGGTATTTGAACGATACCATGCTTAACATCGGGGTAAAAGACACATTAGAGGTAAAAGCCTTCTTGAAATGGGCAACTATTGCTCTTTCCACCGCTAGACTATCATCAGGGCTAGCACCCAGGTTGGTGATGCCCGAGATATCATTTTGTCTCTTTCGAGCATTGGTCATAGCACGGAAGAACTTGGTAATACGGTCTCCCTCTTTCAGCCACTTCGTCCTAGGCCGTTGCTTCCAATAAATTTCTTTCAATCTTCTTAAGTCAAAAAGATACTTAAGTTCAGAGTTTCTATCCACTCTCATCTCTTCTGTCAAGGCACCCTCATGCTGAATATTAAGATCCATCATTTTTATATCTAGTAGAACCCCTTCAATTTTGATTTTTACAATGTATCTATTCTCCTTCTTCCAATCGGTCAGTTTTTTCTTAATCTCTAAGAGCTTTTTATGCAATTGAAAGTCTACTGATCCCACATAAATGGTATTTTCCCAAGAGTGACGAATGAGGTCTACAACCTCTTTCCTTTCCAACCAACCAATTTCAAGACGACAAGGTTTAGGACCACTAGTAACAACTTTAGAAACCAACAACAACAGTGTATGATCTGAGGAGAGTCTAACAAGAGCACAAATAGAAGCCAAAGGGGAACTTCTTACCATTCTTGAGACACTAGAAACCGTTCCAATTTGGGCATAGTAAGATGGACTGTACTATTATTTAACCAAGTAAAGGTCTTTCATGAAATTGGTAGATCTAGCAACGAATGCCTTTCAATTAAACCATTAAACAGTCTCATGTTAAGAGTTTACGGGGGGGGGGGACAATAAAGAAGACTCATCCAGCCAATGAATAAGGTTAAAGTCTTCCCCCAAGCAAAAAGGAAAAGGAAAATCACTCAAAATATAAAAATATCATTTATATAGCCTTCTTTAAGGACAAGTAAATTTGAACTATAGATATTCAACAAACCCCAAGAGAACCCCGATAAAGGTCCAATAAAACCAACTAACAAAGACCTATCCCTGACAACTAATATAAACCTTTACAAAACCAAAGGGTCCCACAAAACCCACAAGCCCCCTGAAGCACTTACTAAATCTATACCCAAAACGTTAACAGCCCCTGAACCCCAAATTTCCCACACCCAAAAATTGTCGTGGCGGGCAATTTGGTCTCCTGCAATATCAAAATATCAAGTCTGAATTTAGAAACTAAAAACAAGACATCACTCATCCGTCTAAGGTCACCCAGACCCCTTACATCCCTCAACATTATAATCATTTAAACATAAGATTTAGATGTTGAACCTGAACCATTAACACAAAGTCTGAAATAAACTTCTTCCAACATTGGATCATCTTCCAGAGCTGCAGAGTCGGAGACATCAAAGGCACTGCTCAGGTCACTACTCAAGTCCACCACCTATATCTCGGACAATGAAACCTTCTTAGGCCTTGGGTGCTTTTGATAATATCTCTAGACTGCAGACGAGCAGAGGACCTCGAACCGAAAACCACCGCCTTTTTTAGCTTCTCCATCTTCTTCCTTGGGATCTTAAGAAAAGAAGCATCAGGTTCAGCAGTAACAGATTGCTTCTCTGCCATTCTAGCCTTCTTCTTTGCCATGATTTCATCTAAGATCGCCCCAAAAAAACCTCAGAATCCATACCGATATCATCCATCATGACCCCCACCTTCGTTTGGTCAGATCTTCATCGGCCACATCCATGTTCGTTTGGTCAGCCTCTTCACCAGTCACATCTGTTGAGGGATAAGTATTTTGTGTCAACAATACAGGCATCTGCTTTGGCTGAGAAAGAATATACAAAGGGAAAGCATCATTTGTTTCTACCAGAGCAAAATTATAAACCATAGCACCGTCATCCTCTATATCATCGAGGTTCTATTCGTCTACAATATTGTCGATCACTTCATCCCCCAAGCCTGCAACCTCGTCAACAACATCCTCAAACCCTGACCCTCATGAGCCACATCTTCCTCCATGGGGTCAAGAACAACCAAAGCTAAAGGGTCAATACAGAGCGGATCAAACCTTGTCTTGGATCAACCTCCTTGACCCTACAGAGCTGCCACACGATAAAGCAGGCGATACATTTTCACATAGGCAAAAACCACCATAAACCAATAAGAGAGTTTAGAACTAAAAAAACACAAATTTTTACCACTACAGAAAACTATACGATGATGGCAGCTCTACTCCCTTCGACAATTTAAAAGAAAGGGTTTGATGGGACAGGACCAAAGCATGGCAGGCCAAGGTGTCACTTTCCAAAGCCATATCATTCCCAAGAGGCTGAACATGCGTATCTGATAAAATCTCCCCACTGCCTTCTATCAGGGGTCTATTTGTGGCAAAGTTGACCTTAAGAGAAGTGAACGAGTCAACGGAGGGAATAGAATGCCGATTGCTCACAGTCAACTGCTTACCAAAAACATGAGAATATGAGTGAACACAAAGTCTCACCGAGCCATCAACTTCTTTAGAAATCGACTTTTTAGAATACGTGGGCATATGATCAGGAAACCATCCCACAGGAATCCACCTCTGAGTGATTTTCAAATTTTGAAATTTCTTGAAATGTAACTGATTTACGTTCCTCCTTGAATTTCGGTGCTGCCGTTTCTAAGCTTCATTGCCGGAAAGTGGAGCTCTGGTAGAACCACCGTCAGAAGGTCTCTTACCTTTCCGAGCAAGAACTTGCTACCAATCTTCACAGTTCTTAACAATTTTCTCTGATACAATAGATTTGCCTTTATCGCCACCTTTCAAAGTGTCCCCCTCTATCGAAGATGGGAATGGAGCCTAAGATATCATATTAAAGCTTTTTAAAAAAAAAAAAATTGATATATTGTAGTTTAATAAGGATTTGTGAAGTAAAAACCATGTGGACAGATAAGCAATGGAATTTCATGCGGCAAAAGACTACTGGTTTTGGAGGATCAAACGTGTTTAGAAAACAACCGTTATGATAGATACTGTCTTATTGGAGTATTAGACAATGACGCTAATGGCGTTATATAAAGGTATGGGGTGGGGTATAAGAACTGAGAAATTTACAATCGAGTCCTCTCAAAAGTAACGTTATTACAAAACTTTCTCAAATTTTAATTGTTTTGATTCATATCTCATTTTTTCTTTTTATTATTCTTTCTCCCAAACACTTTAGACCATAAGGACCAAAGTGAGAAGACAGTTCCAAAGCCACTTGATTAAAAAAGAAAAGATTGAGAAAGTGGACCATGAAAGTTTGTCGTCACAATAAAAAAAGCTTAACTTACCTTTATGTTATGAAGTTCATAAAAACAAAAACTTGGGCTTTCAATCTTGTAGGTCCGAATTCGGTACAAACACTTAACATCAAACCATGGAGGTCCCAAGTTTGAGAAAAAAAATTGTTCAGCATTTCGTTATGAAATCATTGTCACTTCGGACCTTTAACATTTGGGAAAAAATAAAATAAGGAAAAATAATACAGAAATTTGGGGGGATTTTCATAATGACCGCAATTTAAGAAGACATTAACGTAAATGGCTCATGTAGGGATAGCAACGAAGGCCAGTCCAGCCCTAGCCCGAGCTCGGCTTATTGTGCCAGCTTGGATCTGGCCATATGTGGACTTGGCCAAAGGGGCCCTGGCCTTTTTTTGGGCAAAGCTGGCCCGATGCAAACTGGGGCAAAGCTGGCCCGATGCAAACTGGGGCAAAAGGGCCCTGCCCTTGTCCGGGCCTAACCGGGCCAAATAGATTGAGAGAGAGCGAGAGAGAGAGAGATGGGATTGAGCTAGCCTTGTGGTGGCTCTGACCCAACCCGGCCGCCCTGGCACAAGCTTTTGAGCCACATTTTGTGGCTTAAGCCCAAGTTTTCAGGATCAAGATGACCAAACCACCCAACACATTCCCTGCGGTCTCCATTTTTAGAGATTGATTAAGAATCCTCAACCCACCATCTTAGTAATAAAAGTTAGGTGCTCTTGTCAAAAAAACCAAAAAAAAGAAGAAGAAGATAATCTTCAACCCACCTGGAGTGCGTCTTGATGTATTCCTGCTTAAAGCTATGATTGCAATTAGAAGAACTAGTGCAAAAATGATCATCTGCCAAGAATTAAAACAAATGGTTGTGATTTATGAATGATCCAAAAAACAGAGTTTAGAATAATACATGTTTAAGGATCAAAATTTTTTATTTATTTATTTTTTCGATTCGATCATCCTAATCGAGATTATGAGTTGTAAAATTTTACGGTCCAAAATCCATCTCAAAGTCGGATTTTTCAAGTAGACAAGTTTTAAAGGAATGATATTTCATTTTGATGCACCGAATACCCATCGTTTTTTTTCATAAATTGTTTTTAAAGACACATTTTGATGTGTCAGCTGACGAACCGTATTCATGTTCAATCTCATTCCAAAACATCTTGGATATGGAGAAGATGGATTTTGGATTTAAAATTTAATAAGTGGATTTCGTGACCACAACATTTTTTATTCTGGTAAAAATAATTTAAAAAAAAAGATGATTTTAGACTTTCTTTGTGACTTTTTTCACTTCATTTTAATTCATTTACAATAATAATCTAAAATTTAAATTCTATTTTATAAATTTATAATAATGGTGATCAGATTATATTCTTGTGAAATTTTAGATCGAAACTCTACCTCTACATAAATCTTTAGAAGATGACTAACACCATTCCATTAATACCTTCAAAAAACTAACTCTTAATCCATATGAAGAAAACAGGTAGGGTCTGTCTTCCTCATTCAATTACCCAAAAAAAAGACCAATTTTGAATTAATTTCAGGGTACCATCTCCCTTTTGAATTGTATCAAGTAGCCTTACAAACCCTTCAGAAGCATCACCCTACCCCATGTCCCCATTCCTACCCTCTAATTTATTTTATCCCTCAAAAATGCCATAAACAAACCTTATCTTTTTCACGTGTTAGGTAGGGGCATGAGAGAGAGGAAGAAGTAGGACTGGCGAGATTGATAATGGAGAGAGAGAAAGAGAATGAGAGAGAGCATTAGAGAGTGCGAATTGGGAGAGAGAGAGAGAGAGGGAAGGGATAGAAATAGAAAAATGGCCTTAAAAGAATAAGAGAATTTGTTTGTGGTATTTTCAGAGATGAAATAAATCGAAGAGAGTAGGAATTATGTTTAATGTTTTCAAATTCGTTTCGCTTCGGTTGACAGATTTTTCGGCTAGAAGCTCAAGTGCATTTGCTTCAAGCCGCTCCGGCCCCCTTCGGTTTGATTCGGCCTCTTCGGCCAAGAACAAAATTGTCTTTTAAAAAGGCAATTATGTGGTTCGGTCCGCTTCAGTGTGACTCAACCTGAAGCTCCGGCCCCTTTGAACAAAGCACAGAATTATCTTTTTTTTATTGATTTCTTTGTTTTTATTAATTTAAAAATACATATATATTTTATTAATATTAAATTTAAAAAATCTGAAGTTTTTTTCCGAATTGGCTGAAAAACTTAATTGTTTTATTTTTCCAACCAAACCAAAAAAGACTCCGAAACGAATTTATAACACTAACTAGGAGAGAGGGCATAATGATACTTAAAATTCATAGGGTTTTTTTAATGTCCCTTGAAACAAAGGGGGAGGGGATTCCATTAATTGAAAAAGGGAGGTCAATATGATATTCCCCTTTTTTTTTAATTTTATGGGCAAGGGCATCTTCCTTTAACCTTCTTTCTTTCTTTTTTTTTTCTTTTTTTTTCTTTTCTTTCCTTCTACTTCTTCTTCTTTTTCTTTTTTTTCTTTTTTTTTTTTGATAGTTTAGGGTTGGAATCGAATTTGAGATATAGCATTGCGAACATTAGTTGCTAGCCACGGAAGCCCAAGTCTGATTCCTAAATCTACCTTCAGATCTCAGCTCTAAAGGTGATAAAGAAACATATCCAATGGCCATTGTTTTTCTTTTCTTTTCTTTTCTTTTCTTTTCTTTTTTTTTTTTTTATTATGAGATTATGCGAAAATGAGAAGCACGTCTGCATCATGTGCACATGCGCCAACACCATTCATCAAACATCATCATGTTTGGCACTTAACCCTAAGCTTCCCTTTTTATTAATGCTTATCAAACTTGTGAATGATTTTTTTTTGTGTGCGCACCAAAAAACAACTAATTTATCATTGTGCGCACCACATCATTGCATTGCTTAGTGGACTCGCTACGATTTAGGTAAAACATATTCGCTAAGCTTTTCTCTCTTGGTCAAGCAATAAGTACATCATCATCACTATTTTTTCTCAATTAATTAAAGTTAGTTATTTTAAGTGAGGCCATAAGTTCCTATAAATAATAAACATATAATCTCTCTTAATTATATTTACTAATGGGTATAAAGTTGTATGTAAATGTAGTCATTACTGCATTTATAT
>NW_006498404.1:4358495-4378046 GCF_000471905.2 Amborella trichopoda
TACTTACGTTACTATATATATATATATATATATATATATATATATATATATATAGTAAACTCATGCACACTTATATGCATATTTGCCGACACACTTCATATACACGTGCAAGGAAATACACAGTTTTTACAGATTATATGTGTATGTATCTATGTTGCAAAGATAATGTCAGCTTCAAATAAGGATATAGGTGTCAAAAATTTCAACTCCAAGAGCCCAAGCTTAATTGATTAGGTCTTGACGATTTGCAATGCTAGTTTTTAGGCTCAATTCCTACCAAGGGGCTACCTCTCCAACTCACCCCAAAAAAAAAAACATGGCTTCATGGACACAACACGTTTAAGCACGTCATTTAGACGAGCACTTATAATATGCTCCAGCGAGAGCATGATGCATGGTGCTCATTTACTCCCTCGGTCAAAAGACCTAGTTGGGAGGATTTTTTCAACCTTTTGGGAATTACCTAAGAATTATTCGAGGATTATTCTTAAAAAGAAAATTGAAATTTGAGTTTTTCAACACTTAGAATTATTGCGACACTTAGGATGAGTTTTCCAACACTTAGGGTTATTCTTTTCTAATAATTGGATTTTCTATTCTTGCGACATTATTTTTTTTCAAGTGCATAATAGGTGCATTTAGTATCTTTTGTATTGAGGTTAATTTATGAGTTGAAGAGGTTAATCCTCAAAATTTGGGGTCCTAAAGTTAATCCTATATGGAGTTTTACCTTAGGGAGTAAATAGAGAGTATCCTTTGACAGGAGAATTAACATCATTTGGAGTCAGTCAAAGGCGGCATGAAACATTTAAGTAGCATGAGATATTTTTGTTTCAACAAGAGGGGTTAAAAAGAAGTGTGTAAATTTCTGAAGTGATCAAACACAATTATCTCGTTCTTATCCATATTACATAATTAGTAGAGTAATATATGAATATGGATGGCTGTCATGCATGTACTGTGTTATATGCATCATCTTGGGTGCCACTATACATGATCAGCATCTCAAAGTGCCAACATTTATATTGGTATCTAAAAAGTTATCTTTTCATTGCTGGTGACCTGAAATTGCTGGGCACTAGGGTTATAATAAGTGAGAATCCCAGCTATATGAGTCAATGGATTGTCTTTTTGGGTTGTCTTTTCGAAAAGTTTATCTAAAGATTGCCGATAATGGGGCCTTCCCACTGAATTAACCAAAAAAAACACCGTGGGAAAGATACCATGATGTATCTACCATAATATTCCATAAAATTTACTCTAAATTCTTTATGATCAGTGACATTTAAAAATATCTTCCATATTTTTACATTTTATGCTCCCTTGTTTTTTATTTTTCTCCAAAATACTATCCATTTAGAATTATAGTTCCAAAAATGCTACTGGTGAGCCGTTCGGAATTAATAGTTGTAGACTATTTTGATTCTTAACACTCACTGGATTTCTTGTAAACAGTCCGACACTAATAATTCCAACTGCTTTGCTTCTTTGCAATGAGCGTTACAACTTTAAGTCCTTACAATGAGTTGTTGGGAACTAATAATAGTTCTGACCGCTTTGATTTCTTACAACGACTCCTTCGGAACTAATAGTTCGGATATTTTAAAAAATATAAAAAAAAAGTGACATAAGGGTAAAATGCAAAATATACAAGATATCTTACAAGGAATATTGGTATAAGATTCCCTAATATTTGCTCTCGTAGACAAATTCTAGTAAAAATAAAGAGGGCCTCATTGGAGCAAAAGGGTAAAATTGTCCAAGTGCCTTCCATGAGAAAACTTAAAAAAAAAAACACAAACTAACAAATAGCTCTGTTTCTTACCAAAAGAGAAAGCACTGAATTTTTGTTTTATGATCAGCAATAGAGATACTCAGATATTTTGATAGAAAAATGATGACATAAAACTAGAGGAACCCCACTTTCCACCACTACAAAAATGGGAACACTTTAGGTTACAAGTGCGATCATTTCTCAGAACCTGGACATGGAACTTTGGCTCTGTACACTGTACTGCACAAAGATGTGGCATAAATCATTTGAATGCTTTCCGTTCATCTAAAATGTCAACTATAGTCTGTTTGGTCAAATTGCAACTTGGGACTTTCATGAACTATTCAACCCAAGTTAAGATTAAATAGTAGTCTTTTTTGGGTAGCTGAGAGGTTGATTATATAGAAGTCTTCCTTAATTTTTTAGAAGTGCCCAACTTTAGTGAAGTTTCTTGGGAAAATGTAATGGTGGCCTGGTCCTCTTTCTTCAACTATGAGGATTATTATTTCATATTGGGTGATGGATCCTCTAATTGTAGTTGCTGAGGATTTCTAAAGGCCTACACTGAAATTTGATCATACTTAATAGGGCATCTTACATTTATTGCATAGAGAATTTGATTGTTATTTTCGTTTTTTTTTTTTAGGGTTGTATATTATGAGACCATTTATTTTTTTTACAAGGAAGTCACAATTATTCCTAACTCATCAAATGTCAAATTGAATGACTTGGAGTATATAGCAAAAGGGAAAGTATAAAATGAAACCATTTACTTTTAGTACAAGGTGACACATTAATCTTGACCATTGAATGTTAAATTGGGTGGCTGCAATTATTCCATTAACCCAACTCAAACTTCAAAAAAAATAATCTCAAACTTTGTGACACATCCAAGCTATCAAATTTCATATCAGATGGTTGTAAGTAATCGTGACCACCTTGTATCAAAGGTAAATAGTCGATTGTAGTCAATCCCGTGGCGAAATTCAACAAATGTTTCTAAACTGACTCTAGTCAGCATGCTCACAACCACCCGATTTGAAATCTAAAAGACAAAAGTGATTTTGACTTTCCACATTGTATGATTTTCCTTTTTTTTAATTAATTTTAAATGCTTCACTAACTTTTTTTTTTCGAAAAAAAAAAAAAAAGAGTTCGCCCCTCTAAATACCATATCCAAAATGGGCGATCCCAATGGTTCCCACATCTCAGCCAATAACAAATAAAATAAGTCATTGCTAATCCCCATTTGTGTCATTTTGATGGCGCATTGTACGAGCAATGGTGTTATTCTTCATTTTTTATTCGGAATGCACTAATAACACATTTCTTTATCCTGAGTTTGGCTAATAACTCAACTCCCAACCCATTGTTACCGAGACCAAATCAAACCTGGTCGCCTTGGCTAGTTCATTCTAAAACAAAGATCGCGTTTAATAAACACCCATTAGATTCAATAGTTGACTAACATTGATGGTCCGACTGGCCAATATTAACCGATTAAAAAGGTTAGACAATTTTTTTTAGAAGAAAACTGGGATTAGCTCATATGAACATATGAGTTCAACAATCCAGATTGAATATATACCGATTACGGATGTTCGGCATGGTTTAAATTTTAATTTATTTTTTTTTCTACATATCCAAATCACTTGAAATTTTAGGTGTGTGTTTTTCTCATCAAGGCACACTTAATAAAAATATAAAAAAAAAATTATTCGAAAAAACAAAAATAACCAAAATACCCCCTGAAACTTTTCGAAAGTATTTTGATCAATTTATTTCATGTAAAATAGTTTTTTGATATTTTTCAATTCACCTATTTTTGATAAACACACGTCTAAAATTTCAAACGATTTAGATTTGTAGAAAAAAATTATTCAAACACTATCAGACATCGATAATCGTCAAATCGGCCTAGCTTCAATTTGGACCGTTGGGCTTATATATTCATATGAGCTAGTGAGCTAATCCCAAATTTTTCCTTGTTTTTATAATATAATTTATATTTTTAAACTATTACATATATTTTTTATTACATTTCTACCATATATGGGTCTCAAAATATATAAAGCATTTATCTTAAAGATGAATGCAAATAGACAGTACATCTAAAAACAAAATAATAGTCCAAATATTTTTTTAATAAAATTATTATTTTTATTTTCAAAATTTATTTATTTATTTGTATTCAATGTTAGAGATTACGGGTCTGTGAAATTAAATCCAAAAATCCATCTTAAAAATATATTTTTAAGAGGTGATTTATTCTCTCCCCCCCCCTCCCGCGCATACACATGAAACCGTGTCCCCGGACACATAAAACCGTGTCAGTATTTAAATCCAATTTAAAAGACTTGGCCGAACACCGATTCAATTGCCGTTAGAATCTAGATAAGCGATGACAAAACACGTTTCTCTGAACCGTTCAATGTTCGGTGGAGTCCCCTGTTTTATGATTTCAAAGGAGACAAACAAATAAAGCCCCATTTACTAATCAGAAGAGAGACACAAAATCCATTTACTAACTACCAAGCAAAGGAGGAGATAAACATCAGAGACAGAGAGAGATAACTTGGGTTAGAATTAGATGTATAACGTAGGGAGATTTTTAAGTTGGAATCTACCCCACAACAAATCAATAACATCTTTCCTCACAACTCAATCCACACCTCTACCCCCAATCATTTTCATCACCCACAAAACAAAAACAGTAACCCCCTCATATACAATAGAGGCTAACAGGAGAGAGAGAGAGTCCAAGAACACAATCTACAGCAAGAATGAATAGAGAGTAAAAGCTATAAGAACAGACTTTCCAGTGAAATGAGGGAGGGGAGAAAAGAGAGAACCAAAGAACCAACTTCCAGGAGAAATGGCCGAGAGACAACAAAAGCCCAACAACAGATTTTCTGGGTGAGCCACGGTTGGCAACTACCTCTCCAATGGGTGAGCCACGGTCGGCACAACAATGCTGACCCGGCCGCCGCTAGCCCCTACGACACTGACACTCTCAGTGGCCGCGGCAACCCTCCCGACCTCCCACCTATGACAAAGCCTCCCAAGGGATGCTGCCTTCCTCCTCGCCCTAGGAGTGCCAGCTGCCATCAGCTCATACAACATCCTCCCTGCCCCGGATGCCCCTGCAACCTCCCTCACTGCCTCCCCTCCTCCCCCACGACACACATCCAACAATGTTGCCACCGCTTGCTCTCGGGACCTCGCACTCCCCCAGCCCAAAATCCCCACCAACACCCCAATCAACGACGATGAGCAATAAGAAGACCCCTTTACAAATGCCATAGCTCCTTGCTTCCCACACCGCCTGACGAGCAGTGCTACCACGGCGAGTGAATCCTCCACAAGCCCTTCCTCCAACAGAGGCCCCTCTTCACTGAACATCTTCATAATTGCATTGACAACGCCAGCCTTCAGGACCTTTTCATGGTTCTCTCTGTGAACCGCGAGATTAAACAATGCTGATACAGCATCACGCCGCCCACGGGACCCACCAGAGGAGAGGAGCCGGACCAGAGCTGCCAGTGCACCTGGCTCCTCTGCAACTGCGCGTTTGTGCTCTGGGGTGGCTGACAGGCTAAACAAAGCAGCCGCAGCATTTTCTCGGGCCTCTGCCGTGAGGCCCGAACTCAAAACGTGCACAACCCCGGCAAGGCAACCCTCAGTGGCCATTATCCTTCCTTTGTTGTCTTCTAGAATCGAAAGATTCAAAATTGCAGTCACTGCATTCTCTTGTGTCAACACGTCAGTTGAGCGCATGAGAGGGACCAATTTCTCAATTGCTCCAGCCTCTGCAATACAAGCTCGATTATCAGACCCCGATTTTGCCAGGAGTCGAAGCTCGTAAACCGCTTGACTTGCCACTTCGGGAACTGAAAGCTGAGAAACCAAGAAGGAAGCAGTCATTTTTGTGGCCTCGAGAGCTGCTTTGGTGCACGTCGCAGCCTCATTTCGACCACCCTTCTCTGATTTCTCAAATGGTACTCCACGTTCTCGACACCATTGTGCGATCAAGCTACGCAATGCATGGTTTGGAACCAAATTGGTGTGAGCAAGAACCTGACCACTCTTAGGGCAAGTGAGGTGGCCGTCCTCAATCCATCGGCTGATAGAACTGCGTTCGTAGGTCTGACCGCTGGCCACAATCACCGGATCATGCATTAGATCAAGTGAAATTGGGCACCGAAAATCATCAGGGATCAATGTGCCTTCCTCATTCTCTAAGGGCTTCTCTTGTCGAAAATTTTCGGGTTCAGGCGATGAAATACCAAACAATACGCATTTACAGTATCGGACCAGACTCACTAAGCTATTAATTACAGCGGTTGATTTGTCTGTTAGGCCCTGTGCTTGGACCTCCTCTTCTAAGAAAGCCATCTCTCTTCTGCAACTTTGTCCATCTGTTATCTCCAATCTGTCAAAGATTTGCTTCAATTTAGATCTCTCTGGTATGATTTCTCGCCCGATCTCGTCTAAAATCGATAAGACCTCACTTCTTAGGGTTTTATCACTCTGATCGATGAAAAGCTTTGATTTTCCACACTGTTTATGGACCAGTTCCACCTGCTCCTTTACATCTTCTAAGAGAGTGAGCTCCTTTAATGGAAGAACATCAAGAAGCGTAGCAAGCTCTAGAGTGAGCTCATAAAACTGGTTAGAAACCTCTTCGTTTTGCATCAGGAGCCAGATCCTGCTTCCATTGTTGCAGTCATCGAGCAAAGCTTTGATCCTCTCCAAAACAATGAAGATTTCTCGGAAACAGAGGATCGCCGTTTTTGGGAGAGGGGACTGTGTTTCTTTGAGAGTTTCAAAGAGAACGGTTAAGAGCTTCACCTTTCTGATTATAGCTGATGAGTTTCGCTTTTGCAATGGCTTCAGCGGCTTGTAAAGGGACAGCTCCTGAGCAAGAAGCATTAGCGCTTGAACTAGGGCAGTTTGAGAGAGATTTGACGGTGTAATAAAGGATCCAACAGATGGCCTTCTCTTCCTTGTCTGGAATAATAATGGAGATAGAGCCATAGATCTTAAGCTAGGATACTTCTTAGAGTTTACTTATTTACAGGCTTTTGGTTGAGTCCTGTGAAATCCATGACAAAAAAGGCACAAAATGTAAGCTTACAAAACCAAGAATTCTGATCATAAAATAAAACACCTTCAATTTCGATTATAGAGGAGAAATTCAGATATAAGAGAGTAACAACAAAAACGCCTTTGATTTGATTAAAGATAAGATTAATAGAAAGGAGAAATTTGTCCAAAAATTTGGTATTATCACATCAGAGAACCAGGAACAGATTTTGTGATCAGAAAGCTTAAAATCTCTTTTTCTTCCCAAGACAGCGATGAAAACCATAAAAGGGCACAGAATTTGTGATCAACTTTCTTTAACCTAAAAAATTGACGAAAAACCATAAAAGGGAAGAGATTTTGTGATCACAGAGCTAAAAATGTGATTCATTACCTGAAAAGAAATAAGAAAAACCTGAATCTTTGACCAAAAATCACTTTCTCCCAACTATAGCCTTAAACGGAACTCTAATGAAATAACGAATTAAAAATTCTCAGAGAAAACTCCAGAATGAGAGCCAATTCAAATCAGAATACAGAATCGTTCTAATGGAAACACTGCAAAGGGGAGAGACGGAGATTCAGAGAGACTACAGCTAAAAATCAGGATTTCAAGGCCAATTCATCGAGAGAGAGATTGAAAGAAGAGATGAAATACGAAGTCTAATAAAATGATTTAGAGGAGATAGAGAAGATAAGTAAGAGAGAGAAAGAGCAAAATGAGAAAGAGAGCACATAGTACGAAGTCTAACACAACGTTCACAGACCAAATCGTACCTTGTTCTCTGGAAGAAGAAGGTGCCTTTGGCTACCTCTGACAGCAACAAAATTAGGGTTTTTTGTTTTGCGATGAAAGTTTCTCCTCCTCTATCTTCTCGTTCTTCTTTCTTGGCCTTGTTATCGTGAAGCGTTTCTTTCTACGCTCCTGCCAAAAAAGCAAGGGTATTTATGCTGGGTTTGGATCCTTTCCTTTACTCGTATTATTTTTTTTGGTTTTGACGCGCAAATGGCCACCGTTACACTACCTGTCCTAACCCAAACGTCTCTTCATAACAAATTAGTATCTCAAAATTAATGCCTCCATTGTTTAATTACTGCTTACTGACGTATTTATACGGCCACATACGATTATGTATTTATGGTGATTAAATAGTCTAGTAGGGACTCCCAAGGTCGTGGACTCAGTTTTCCCGCCGGACCGAACCGAACTTATGGTACTACCATCAAACCGTAATGGTTGTCTTAGTTCCGTAGTTAAACCGGTGTTGTTTTGGTTTCGTTGTCGTTGTTCGTCTGGTCTAGAGTAAAATTTATGTTTCATACAAAAAAAACAAACAAAATCAATGTTTGATTGGTTTTGACCTATTGATTATCAACTTTCTATCGATTCAACTAGCCAAACAAAGTGTATTACTTTTTTAATATATTACATATTTTAAATTTATTATTCGTATTTTTCTTTGGGACTGTCTACAAATGCCATTTATGTTTTGAACATTGAGGTCACAATCATTCCCACTCATTAGATATCAAATTTGATTCCTTAGAGTGAGTCACAGAGTTTGAGTATTTTTTTTTTTTTTTTTTAAATTGTGTCTATTCAATGACACTCTTACAACCACCGATTTAAAAATTTAAGGGACAAAAATGATGGTGATGTACAAATGATAAAATGGTATCTTTGAAGATAATCCATTTTTATTTATATTCTTAAAATCTGGTCAAACCAATTCGAGAGGGAATTAGATTGGTTTGAACTAGACATGGTCCCTTCACCGATTCAAGAGTTGATGTAGTCTTTATAACTTTGCCCTTGGCCTATGAGCGTATCTATGAGTCATAAGGAAAATTTTAACAAAAAATTTCTAAAACACTTAAGGGAAGGTTTGTTTCGCATAAAAATATTTTCTGGATAATATTTTCTTCTTTGTTTTGACAAATGTTATGAACTTTTATTAAAGCAATGATTCAAGAGCATGAGATTACAAATATTGGATCAATTCGTTATAAACTTGCAAAAAGGGAAGGGAAACATTATGTTTAGCTAGCCCATCAGCAACATCATTGACTTCACGTATGGTGTGGCTCAAGTATATCCTCAAATTAAGTCAAGCACGTAGGTCTTGAATTTTTAACCAAATAGTAAATAGAGATCAGGGGATCTTTTGCTATTTTCTACATTACTTGATAATATTCGGGGAATCCCCTTCAATTATAATATCACCAATGAAACCCTTGTCGATGATAATATGAATGCCTTGAAGGAGAGCAGTCAATTCAGCATGATTGGCTGTTGTAGACCCACAACGACCCGAATAAAAAAAAAGAACTGATTCAAAATTGTTGTGAGAAACCCACCAACACCTGCAAGCCCTGGGTTTTCAAATGATCTAACATCAAAATTAAGTTTGAGGCAAGTTTCTAGATGTGCAATCCAAGTTCTAAGATGATGGCTAGAGTGAAAAGATGAATGAGCCAAAAATTTCAGATTGATATAAATATCAGTTCGAAGAGCACCCTGTCATTCAGGTGTGGAGGAAGACCAATTCTAAATATATTGTAAAATGAAATTTTTTACCCTTTAAATACTCTAAGACACTTTTAATACTCTAACCAAATCTACCATAAGGTTGCACTTCTTAAAATTTTCCAAATCACAACTCCTTTTTTTGGTAATCCAATGGCATAAAGATGGTTAATAATGTTGATGAAATTCAAATGTGTCATGAGGAAAAAACCCAGTAAAGAGAAGACCCAGGGCCATAAGCTAAAAGCAAAAGGACAGTGAAGGAAAATATGAGAGCAAGACTCTTCATCATTTTTACCATCAAATAAATGTTTGGAATAACTTTACCATTCGTTTGCATATTGTCTACTGTTAAACATTTCCTTTGACATGCGACCCATATGAATGCTTGGATTTTAACCGGAACTGGTCATTTCCAAATAGAACCCCAAAGATGTATCAACAATATGGACCTGATTCATAAAAATGAGCCTATACAATGATTTGACAGAAAAAAATCCGTCAGTTTTTTATTCCCATATGACCAAGTCTTCGGCATTAGAAGATACGTAAACTTGTTCAAGCTGTTGGAGGAGATTGTGAAGCTGCGAAATAACCACGTTCAGTAGCCTATTGTAGCGGCATGCAATGTTCTAAACCATACAATTAGAGGGGGAAAGAGAAATCAACTCTGAAAGTTTAGCATCATGTTTAGCAACTTTGGCAAAGAGGTCGGGATAAATAGCAGAGAGAAGTTCATCACCAAGCCATTTGTTGAACCCAAAGATAATGTTATCTCCATTGGCAATAAGTCACATGATATTGTTGAAAACAATGTTTCTACATAAATATCATTCCAAATCTGTGAGGTAAATTTGCCTCATCTACGTTGTTTAATCGAGTAGATGACATGGTTGAAACCATATTTAGCAATTAGCACATCCTTCCAGAGATGAGAATAGCCATAAAAGATTCTGCACCACCATTTGGATAGAAGCACCCAGTTTAGAAGTTTAAGCTTTTTGATACCCAAACCCCCTAGCTTTGATGGCATACAAACCTGGTCCCAATTTACCAGATGAAACATTATGAAGTTGTCATCCATATTACCTCAAATGAAATTTCACGTATATTTTTCAATAAGCTTGATTACTTCACTAGGTATTTGTAGGACTGACATCAAATAAATAGGAAGATATGTATAGATGGATTTAACCAAAGTGATATGCCCTTCAAAAGATAAAGTCTTGGTCTTTTATAAGTCTAATTTAACTTGATACATGTGAATAAGAGGGTCCTAGGCTGGACGAGCGAGCTTACAATCAGAGATAGAAACCCCTAAATATTTAAGGGGAAACTTCTCAACTTTGCAACCCAAAATTGAAGCAAGATAATCCAAAAGGCTATTAGAGCAAGAGATGCCCACAATTGAAGTCTTATGGAAATTTATTTTGAGGCTCAAAGTTAGCTGGCAACATAGGAAGAATGTACTAAGATTCTGCACTTGCTCTTCACTAACATCACAGCAAATCAAGGTGTCATCTACATATTGCATATGTGAAATAGTACGTCAAGATGATGAAAATTGAAAACCTATAAGAATACATGCATTTACAACATTTTTAAACATCAAGCTCAAACTTTTTGCTGCTAAGGTAAAAAGAAAAGGAGAAATAACCCTTTAAGATATCTGTTAATAAGAACCAATAAATTGGCCGAATAAATGTACCCCATAATTCAATAATTATCTCGTGTGGAAAACATTTTCGCATGAAAAAATTCCCTTTTGTGGTTAGGTGCGTACATCTTTTCGCACCACTTGGTAACTACTGATGCAAAAATATCTCAATAACTAATCAGGAAAAATTTATTTCATGTGAAAATATTTTTTAAAAAATATTTTAATTTTCACACGAATCAAACATGAATTCATTGGATTGAGCTGCTCCAATCATCTATGGATGCTCCGAATCAATCTTACAAGGCCCTTCAAACCGGCGATTTAGACACTTGCATGTGTGTATCCTGCTTAGATGGCCGTATTGGAAGTACACTCATCTATAAACGGAGAAATACTCCTTACACTGAATACTATTTTTACAGTCGTATACGTTATCTACATATGGCCAAGTGCACGTGGCCACGTGGCGATAAGCTTGAGCCGGCATCCCTGTCCCGTGACACTGCGTACTTAATTCACTACGTGAGGTCACCCACTTGTAAATTTACGGAAATATCCTTTATTTTTCCTAAAATTAATGCTTATATCCTTTCAAGTATATCTTAGAAATTTTCCAGATAGAAACATTAAAGATTTAAACTGAGCAGCCAAAGGGGACTGCAGCACATGCGCGCACCTTTGAGAGAGAGAACAATTCAATAAATTCGGTATTTAAATATTGGATTATTACCGTAGTGTCTTTATAGTCAAATACATAAAATTTTTACCCCAAATTAAGAATATGAATTGAACTCACCATGAAAATTTCAACTACATGTACAAGGGGACTTAACCGCAATAGGGGATGCATCCTGATAAGTTATATCACTTTAATAAGTTTAATGAGACATTGGATAACCGCCCTAAGCTTATGCGCTTCAATTATGTCTAATGTTTACTGGTGGTCTGTTTTAATGATCACATGGGATAGGTTCATTTGGGTGTGGATGCTCCTATAGGGTTGGCAATGGGTCGGGTATGGGTCAAGTCTAACTGGACCTGTCGGGTCCTGGACCTTTATCTAGAGTCGTTGGGTCTTGAGTCTGGTCCAATCCATTACCACCTTATGACTATGAGTCTATTTTTTTTTTTTTTTTTTTTTTTTTTACCATTATATGCCTTATGACTATGAACTCTTTTTTTTGCCAACAGTATTGTAAATGTTGTCAATATTGTGACAATATGGACACCTAGCACGTGCCTAAAGGTACATGAATGCCATTATATACCCTATGACTACATGTACAAGTCGGGTCTGACTAGACCCGGACCCAAATGGTGTTCAGGTCCAAATTTTTTATCCATACCTGAACCAGGGGTCGGGTATACCCATCAAGTCTTGAGTCTAGCCAGGTCCATTACTACCCATATGCACCTAGTTCATCTCCATTATTTAAAAACTGTCGAGTCAATTCGAAATCGAACTAGTTGTCTCGATAAAATTTAATGCTTAAAAACTCAATAATTGTCGGAGTCTCCTAGTGATTTTCGTATGATCTGAAATTTCCCTGCAGAAAAGGATATGGATGGCCTTGAGTTTGCTCCACCCTGAGAAGTTGAAGCCAAAGTAGCTTTTTGGATGACAATGACCTGGATTAATTTTTTATTTTTATTTTTATTTGTAAGCCTAAATTTTATTTTATGGCCATCAAGATAATTATTGATTTTTCATTGCATAAAAAAATGAAAGCCGCACTTCAATCAGCATATGGGTGTCCATCAAGAATCCATGTCAGAAGGATTTTGAGCTTAAATTTTCAAAATATTCTCAATCATGACAATCACGAATATGAATAGATGTAAAACATTAAATATATACTCTTGATACAAGGAGTTCACAATTAGTTAGAATCATTTGATGTAAAATCTGATAACTTGGGTATATCACAATGTTTGAAAAAATTTATTTTGAAGTTTGAGCTTGGTTAATGGAATAAATGCAGTCATTCAATTTCACATCCATTAGTCAAGATTAGTTATGACCACCTTGAACGAAAAATAGATAGTCTCATTATATATTTTTCAATAAAAATATATAGAGAGTGACTTAAAATATTTTTTAAATGCTAAAGAAAAACTTTTAATAAGGTTTCAACCTTAAAACGTATAATTAAATATGCACATAAAAAATCCATCATAAAAGGTTGTTTGGATGTTAGAAAACCCTCTAATTGATCATCTCGACATCAAGATGTATGAATATGTAAAGAAAAAAAAAAACGAATATGTGAAATAGTGTATCCTGCAAATAAATTATTTGGACCGTCCATTTTCAAGATTTTTCATATTTTATAAATCTACTTGATTTTAACTATTTTTAAAATTTACAATTTTATAATTATATATAAAAATAGATTCTAAAGCCATATTAATAACTATATATCAAAATTACATTTATAATAAAATCTAAAGGTGCGGCTTAATTGGATTCTTTTAAGGTTGCATCCTTATGCAAATCCCAATGCTGAATCTTTAAAAACATGACTAAACCTTTTCACTTTACTAGGAATTAGGGCAACTAACCCATTTCCCATGGTATTCCATATGTAAAATGAAAAGTACCCTACAAGGGTACTTAATATCGATGTTAAATGAAATTCCAATTATGAGCTCTTTTTCCATGCCAAAAATAGCATGGACGGTCTCAACTTTGCCTCCCGCGGACGTTATCCACGTTGGAATGGGATAATAAAATCCACAACCTGGAAAATGTCAACTACAAATTCGATTTTAATAATTAAAAAAAGGTCACGCTTTTTGTCATGTTTTGACGATGGACACTTCCCAAATCAATTGGGGGAAAGGGCTTTTATGCACTTTCATAGAAAGTTGAGGATATTTTCGTACCCAAACACTAATTCGACCTTCTCGTAGTAGAATATTCCACAGCCGGCGTAGGGATGACTAGAATAGAATATTTGAAAAGTGAATAATTGAAAATAATGTTTTTTTTGTTATTATTATTTTTTTCAAAAAAAATAAAGATAAAAAGTTATTAATTATGCTGACAACATTTAGCCGCGAACTCAGCTTAAAAGAAGACAGCTGGGTCGTGGATTGTGGCAATTTTGACACGTGGCCATCCTTGACTGGTTGGAGCGGTTTTTTTTCAGCTTGTAATTCCCAAGAAATAACGTGACACGAGAACTCCACATGCTAATGGACACGTGGCGCACGATCACGGTATATTATACTAACGGTCGAGATCTCCTCAACTGTTGGTTTGGCCTTTATGGAGTTTTGTACTGTGAAGTCAAAAACTATGTTCTTCATAGAAATGCAGGTTCATAGAAATGCATGTTCTCAGTCTTAACGGTTGACCGTTCCCTGTACATAACGTAACGGGAAACGGCCGCTACATTTGTTGTGGCCTTTATAAGTGTCTACTTCGCGGTTGTTTCCTAGTGTGGTTTTGTATAAGGTTGCAACTTTAAACAAACCAACTAATTCGCACTTTCGAATTTTGTCATAAGATGTAATTTTGGTGGTGAAATTTGTTAGGATGGTTCGAGAATCTATTTTCATCTCTACAAATTTTAAACTAAACAATCTTTATAAATGGACGAACTATAAAATTTTAAACTAAAAAAATAGTTCAAATCGAGCGGATCTATAAAAGCATACAAATCTTATAAATGGACGATCCAGATAATATGTTGCAAGATGTACAAATCGAGATGATGAATTAGATGATTGTTCAATAACGAAATGACATTTTCTGATGGATTTTTTAGATACATATTAATTCTACAATGTAACGAATTCTAAATAGTTGAAAAAAACCTATGATAATGATGATAATCATCTTACTTATACCATATAAAGTATGAACATTATATAAACTTTTTCTTTACTATATTAAAGAAAGAGAACAAAAAGAGACACTCCAATTGCAAGGATTGATGGAGAGTGGTTGGCAAGTGGCAGGAAGTGGATCAGATAGACGGCAAGTTTATGAGAAGAAATCCATATTAAATTCACAAGATGACGTTAAGAGTCGAAGGCATGAAACATGGCATTTAGAGGGGGAAAATATGATCAAAGTGGTTGAATCTTATAACAAAGGGGATCAAGACATCCCAGTTAATATTAGACGGTATACCCTTTAATTTATATTTCATTTGTGTAGCTCCTCAAAAAAATAAAAAAAATAAAAAAAGCCCAAACTGCTCGTGTTCACATTTAGGAATTTTAAATAAGTAGGTAATTTCAATAATTTGAACCACTTAAGTAACCCCAACTATCTGAGTGCCTATACTTGTTTCGAGTATGTCAAATTATTGAGATGCCTTGCTTGTTCAAGGTTCGCAAACCCAAAAAGGGCAATTGGATGGTTATAAAGATTATTCTGAAGGAGGTTAGTATTACCACAATAAGCAACCATTTGCCTTGTGTCATGTGTCGACACCTCAACACGTGTCGATATATAGGGACACGGATAATATCTAGAGAATGACAAAAATACATTTAAGGAATAGGAATTATTTGAGGAGATGCTCGACCTATGTGAATTTCCTAATCGAACAATGATACGATAAAAAAATTATGAACATCAAGATTTTCAAGAGAGAGAGATTGAACAATGATATGATAAAAGTATTATGAACATCAAGACTTTCAAGAAAGAGAGAGAGTCTTCTATTTTGCAATACTTTGAAGCTCTCAAACCAAGCACTAAAAATAAGTGGCGGTCCATCATTCACAACCTTGTTTAATCGCGGAGTATTTCATAGCCTTGTTTACTTAAAAAACAGTTGTCTTGACTAACATTACTTATTAATTGGCCTATGACCAAAACATTGGCACTAGCTATTTCACTAGACCAAGTTCAAATTTCACTTGAAATTTCGAAGAAACACATCTCATACATTGATTTTAATGATTTTCTAGTTGAGTTCGTAAGTTGGGATTAGAGTCCATAGGGTTAGGATCACCTTAGGGTGGGATATAATTCCAAGGCCGATATATATATATATATATATATATTTTGCTAGGATGAGGTTTCTATAAGTCCTAGGCTTTATGAAAACAAAATAAAACCTCATCTTAAATTCTCGTCCTGAAAGCAATTTTGGCAATGAAAATCTCCATAATGGCTCTAAAATCAAATTTAAATATCGACAATGAGTTTGAAACTCAAAAAAGGGTAAAGATCTTGTGGATCTATAAACACTTATTTTTAGGGCGAAACGTATGATCTAGATAATTTATTATAATCTACACTATTTTGAGAGCTTGAAATCTTAATTTTTTTTTAGAATGGGCTGGGGCCTTGACATTAGTATCAACAAGCCCAATGATGCAGTCTATGACTCCATTCTCACAAAAAGGTGGGGCTCAAATCCCCACTAACGTACCCTTTTTTTTTTTTGAAATCCTAATTTTTTTCTACACCCATAACGTTCAAGCCAAGATGATCGACGCGATGGTTTTTCAATGCTTGATTGCAATTTTCGATGAGTTATGAGGTGAGGTTTTATTTTGATAGGGCTGCAGCCCTATCAAACCATTTTCCTTTTTGCTAAGTTAGTAGACATAACCCCATTTATATGTGATAAACAAATATGCCCGAGGAAAATATGCCATCTTCTTAGAAAAATGAATTGATATCTGAGATCATTGTTATGGAGACCGGACTCAATTAGCTAGTGTGACTGGTTGTACTATTAATGAGTGCCTTGGCCAGACTAGTCCCAATAAATAAAATAGCACATTATATGATATATCAACATTGGTTTTACACATGTGATAAAATATTGATAATTCAACTTTTAGGTTTATAATGATAAATTTCCCATTTTTCTTTCGGGGATTGTCATCCTCTTTCCTCATACAAGTCCAAGAAAAAACTCCATTTTCCATTGGGTATGTGCAATATTTTTATTTTATAAGTGGATTATTTCCACCTCATGCTTCATATGTGCAAATGGATTTACACCTAACCCCTAGTTTAATATTCTTGCATAAAAATCTGCATGACCTAATTTAGGCTGTTTAGTCTGTATAGTGATATTGGTTGCCCAACTTTCTAACTTGCTTGACTTAAAGAACACGTTGCTTCTTTTCAAATGTTAGTTGGAGAATGGAAAGAAAAATCAAAACCTCCTGCAAGATATTAAATGTTAGAGAGAGAGAGGTGGGAACAGGTCGAGTCGGGTCGGGTCCGAAAAAAATCATATAGGACCTGGATTTGGATTCGATCCAAAAAATTAAAATATCTATATATTTAAATGTATTTAAATATATTTTATTTATTAGGATCATAAAAATATTATGCCGACCCGATCCAAAAATTAAAATATTTATGTATTTAACTATATTTCATATATTGGGACCAGAAAAATATTACCCGGACGCAAATGCGGGCTCAAATATTGTTGGGATCGGATCAAACATGCCGGGTCCAATTTTTTGACCCATACCCAGACCCGGATCAAGTTTACCTCTTTGGTCCCAGGTCGGATCCTGGTTCGACCAGAGATTTCACTTGTTCATAGCCATTGGGAGAGGGATTAGAGAGAGAGAGAGAGAGAGAGAGAGAGAGATTTTTCTGAATATCTAAAACCAAGTGATTGGCAGTGACTGTATCTCAAAAGTCAAAATGAAACTAGGTTCCCCCCACTTTGATGTTAAAATTCGCGTTATTGGTTCAAAATGAAGTTGTACTTGTGTGGGGCATCCATCTAGAACCCTAATATGAATGCTACCTTTCCAGCTCCTATCTAGAAAAGCTTTGTTCTTCTTTCATTCAGGTACAAGTCTTTATTCCTTAAGTCAAGAGGTAGCTGGTTTTTTTTTTTTTGGGACCAGAGGCACATTGAAAATTAAAACAGTATTTACTTGCATGGAAACTACTAACCATATTGAGTTCCAAAGTCTTGCACAATTAAATGATTGGGAATCTTTGCCTCAGGATTGATACTCATTTGAGAATTCATAAACAACTATTTCCCTATTAAAACCAGGCAAGCTTCTTGCCATTGTTGAAGAAAATGTGGATGGGAACGATATCGTTGTTTTGTTGCTACCGTAAAAACTACTTCAGACCATAGGATGAGTGTTATTTAAGTAAGGAATTGGGAGTGTGTTTTATCTGATTATTGTATATAATGGGAACAACATACGATAATTTGTGGTTTTTGGTATAAGGATGACACAATCATTTTAAACCACTAGAATTTAAATCAGACATGGGAGTAATGTCATTAACGGGTTTCAAAGTTCAAAGTAAATATTTTAAAACTTTATGACACACCTTAAGCCATCCAATTTGATATCTAACAGCTAAAAGTGATTGTAGCTTCTTTATGCCAAAGAAATACAATCTCGATTCTATATAACAACATTGTTTACCTTTGAAACAGAAGAGCCACAATTAATCAGATGGCAAGGTCCAATTAATCGCGTTCAAAATCCAACAAAAACACACCCCAACTGTTCAGTTTTAGATATAACAATCTTGTTGTGCTATCAATCATCACCACCATCATTTTTGTTGTTATTATTATCAAGGGATTATATACTATAATACTATTTTGATGTTTGGCACAAGGATGTCATAATTGGTACCAGTCATTAGATGTCAAATTGGATGGGTTTGGGTGTATCACATAATTATTATTTTTTAACTTACAATTTAGTCAACAAAACTTTAAAAAAAAAAAAAATTTAGTTAATGATAAACTTACAACCGTCTGATTTGAAATCTGATGGACAAAAATGATTATTGATGCGTCATTGTCATAAGTAGGGTGGCACCCCAACTAAACAAATATACACTTCCCAATCTTAGATCGTTATGCACCATGTGTGCACATTTGCTTCTCATGTCAAGTCATGGATCAGCAGCTACATACAATTGACAGTCCAGATCATCCTTACCACCAATCGAACGATGGGCGGTGAACCTATGCACAAGGCCATGGTGAGGTGCCCCTACCTTATCAGTGCCATAAAAATCTTCAAATCATTATTCTTTTTTGAATCCATGTGTAGACCCTGGACCATTCAACACCAATGGTTTCGGACTATCGTAAACATCTTTTTCTTTGAGCACTTTTCAAAGTCACGATGAGTGAGAAGGGGGGATTGCGGGCCGACAAGGTCGAGTATGCGACTTTCTAGAATAACTGAGTTTTCATTAAATGCCTGTTTTCTAATTGAACCTGGAGTGGTAGGTTTGATTGAAAGCTGAAGTTGAAAGCAATCGATTGATATTGAAAGCATACTCTCTCTCTATTGCTGAGGCTGAACTCGCTCGACAAGTTGGACTTCTACCGGTGCTTTAGATGGTTTGATCTGAAGTAAAAACAATTTTAGTTGGAAATTAGTCAAGATTAAATATTTGATGGATTTTGATACACTTCAAGATTCATGTGCCCTAGCGGCCACTCTAGTGGTGGGAATGCTATTCATGTGCATTTTTTGATGTTTATATCTCTTTACCTAAGGGAAAATGATATCACG
>NW_006498404.1:4378497-4391414 GCF_000471905.2 Amborella trichopoda
ATAGACCGCCCATTTTGGTGAATTTCAATAGATGACTTCAAAATCAAAATTTTCTATTTTAATGTTGTTAATCTAATGACAATAAAGTTATTTAAAAAATTTAGAAACAAATAAGATCCTTCTAAAGCCTAGATCTAAGCATCTGACCGAAATTGACTGCCTATGTTAACTGGGCTATATTTTGAAATTTTCCTTTTTTTTTGTGATTGTTCATTAGAATCCAAATAGTGTATATTTAAAATTTTGGATCAAACAAATGACTCTAACATAGTTTTTTAATATTATTTCATTATATTACTACACAATCGATGCATGAATCACTCCCCTTATCTAAGAGGACAATTGCACATTCACATTGGGGTTACTCCACTCTATCTAAGAGAAGCATTGAACATTCACATTGGATGAAGATGAAAGGCCTATTTCTCTATAAATGTGGATTCAAATAGTTCTTTTTAATAGTTGTTCTCTACCGTTTCCAAAACTATTGGAAACTTTTTCCCTCTATAAGGGTGTGGTTTGCATAGAGCCGAGGCTCTAAACAATCAAAGTAAAACCCACCTTTAAATAGTACCGAAAAATATAGTTTCAATACTGGAAATCTTTGTGATAGCCTTGAAACATATTTTCATTTTTAATTGTAAAATTTAAAGCTTCAAAAATAGTGTAGATCGAGCAGATCTATGAAAACTTGAAAATATTGAAAATTGACGGTCCAAAAATGCATTACAAATTACACTATTTTTTAAACTTGAAATACATTTTTTTCTCATGTCCATGCACCTTGATATATTTGGGCATAAAAACACCCTCTTCTAGTGAAATTTTTTAGGTGCGCTCTAATTTGATTATTTAGTGCCTCAGCTCTATATAAATATTTTCCTAGGAAAAAAAAAAAAAAAAGATAACTTTGATACTCTAGATCTTGTTGTACTTATGCATTTGTGCAAACCAATATAGTTCATGAATATTATTTTTCTTTATATCCAGATAGCAAATTTGCTTGAAAAACTTAGATGCACACTGATTCTTACCTGGAAGGGACAAATATTATATTGTGAAAATGAAATTTTTCATGGCAGGAAGTAGTTGAAGTTCCTCCATAGTTAAAAATAAGACGTTTTTGTAAGTCAATTTACCTTATCCCGTTTCAGCGGCCTCAAGAAAAAGCAGCGATTCTGGTGCTCTAAAACTATTTGTACGCAAATCAATCTTCTAATTCTTTGTATTCTAAGGATAATTTTGCCTAAAAAACTTAAATGCATACTTATTCTTAGTAGTAAGGGGGAAATAATTGCCGTCAGTTTGCGCTAAGAGTTTTCATCACCATTTCACCTACCAATACATAGCAAGACTACTGCCGGGTGATTACAATCCAAGTGGGAAGTCTCTCTTTAAATGATGGAGGCCACATGAACACGAGATAATATTCATGGTGGAATATGTAAAAAGGATCCCCATCCCCACATTGTTTCAGTACTTGGGGCTTTTATGTGAGCAACGCAAATATCCATTGTTTGGCTAAGCCACCCAATATTTAATATTAAATCACTGATCGGGTTGATATTATTTGGCTAGTTCAAATAGTAAGAATCTAACTTGAGATGTGGTAATACTAATTTCATCTCACTTCAGCCAAATCTTGATACCTAAACTACTTTATATACTCCAAAATAGTGCAGAAAAATAAAAATAACATAAGAGAGTTTCTAACGGAGAGAAACACCGTTGACGTACCTCATATAGATTGAAATGTTGGTTTCTCGTAGAGAAGCAGGTCTTATGGAAATTTTTAGTGGTTTCCCTTTTTAATGATAGAAAGTATCGGCAAGGGTCTCTTCCTGGACAGCGGTTGAGCTGTAAAACATATACGAGTCTCTTCCTGGACAGTGGTTTATATGTGGAATAGAGATGAGAGATCAGTGTTTCGTGCCGATTAGGAGAGAGTTTGGATCGGCCTAAATTTGTGATCCAAAAATATTAAAAAATAAATAAAATAACAATAACAATAAAAAATAAGATTCATATAGTGGGGATTAAAGGGTCCTAATAAAACATTAAACATGCGTAAAAAGAAAGAAAAAACTTATAAGAGAGGGAGTTTTAGGGGGAACCAGGATGGGAACTATACCATGCCATCATTGGTTCGGCCCTGATTGATTCCCATCCGAAGCGGCATTCTGGATCACAAATCGTCGAGTTTCAGAGCACTGATTATTTAAGCATTTTTCTACGATACATGGTTCTAATTCATCATCATCATC
Source organism: Amborella trichopoda (assembly GCF_000471905.2). The sequence goes on from NW_006498404.1 coordinate 4,380,762, forward strand.
ATCATCAGTTTAGCCTTTTTCCAATTAATTGGGTTGGCTACATAAATCCTAGTTCTCCATTCTGCTCATATATTATTCTAATTATGATGCTAAAAGTCCCTACTCCCAATATACTGCCATTTATTTTTATTGCTTTTGTTTGGAGGATAAGGGTATGACCGTATGAGAGAGATATTTAAAACTTGTTTTAGATAGAGTGAATCTTGAACAAGAGATAGACCTAACAATCGGCCGGAGGCCCCACCAAGCCCTAAAAAATGGGGCCTAGGCCACCAAATGAGGCCCAAGGGCCGGGCTAGGGCCACGTAACCACAACCCAAGGCCCAAGTTAGGGCTAGGCAACTATAGCTTGAGGCCCAGGTTGGGCCTAAGCTAGGGCCACTTGCAAGGCTACCTTTTATCTTCGAATTTTTAGTTTTATTTGTTATCTATATTTGTTAGTCTGGCCTCACTCGACCCAAACATGGCTCAGAATCCCTTTAGCATGGTCCAAGCCCTTGGCCCATTGTTAGCCCTAGTTCGAGTGCTTGAAACAATTATGATACTCTAAGAATATCTTTTAACACCTCATTATAAAATTCAAAGCACAAACAATATTGTAGATCAAGCAAATCTATAAACACTCAAAATTTTTGAAAATCAATGATCTAAACAATGTGTTACAAGATGCATTATTTTTATGACTTCAAACCTTCTCTTTTCCAACATACACTTATCTCGATATTCAAATGAACAACTGTAGGGCTTTTCAACATCGAAATAACATTTTTTTGTAAATTTTTTTGGTGCACCCTGTTTCTACATGTTGACACCTTATATAAACATATTCCTATAATGATGTAGTGTAGAAAAACCGATAGCATAAACCAATTACACGAGGGCGTTATTTTTTCTACCAAACACTGTTTCCACACCCATTACCTTGCTGCAGCTTTTCTTTTTTTAACCCTAATCCAACATTTATCATTGATATTTACTTCCCACAGGTTATTATTAGTAACATAAAAATTTATAAGATTTAAACTATTTAATATTTTACAATGTTTATTGGCCATCTTTAAAGATCCCATCAAATATTACGTCTAAGTTTAAAATTAATGAAAATAAATGGCACAAATTCTAGAAGTGTTTTTCATAAATTTCCCTTAGTTATACAACATTGTTTTAAAGTTAAAACTAGTGTTAAGAGACTCGCCTCAGCCAAGGTAATTGACCTAGTATGAGGCGAGTGACCGGACGCGGCCTGAGTCCCGTATAGGGGCAAAATTTCCCTAATTTTTTTTTAAAAAATCATATAAAATATGAAATAAATTAAGGTACAAAAGAAAAACAAAATTAAAAGTGACATAAAAATTTTCAATCATAAAAGGTTGTTTTAATTTTGAAAAACCCTCTAATTGATCATCTCAACATCAATATATATGAATATGATAAAAAGAAAAGATTTCGAGTCACAAAATAGTGCATCTTGCAACTCATTATCTGGACAATCCATTTTCAAGATTTTCATATGTTTATAGATCTACTTGATTTGAACCATTTTTTGAGTTTAAAATTTTATAATTAGAGATAAAAAAAAAAGGACTTTCATGCTATACTGGTAAGTTTTTACACCTAAGTTATGATAAAATTTAGAGGTGCCCATCGATTTGAGTGTTTAAGGTTGTAACCTTATGTAAACCATACCCTTTCCAAAAACATGTAAATCATATAATGGAAATTTATGCACCATTGAGAGGGATTTGGTGGGGTTGACCCATGGATCAAATGGCTTGACCCAGTCAGGTCTGAGTCTAGACTTAGATTTTTGGAGCCAAAGTGCTAGGTCTGGGTTCATTTGCCCTTGATGGGACTCGGGTCTAGTCAGGCTTGGATACAAGTTGAATGTTGTCCCGGACTTGACTGAGTATATAATAGTATAAAGGGAAAATTTTGTATAGAACCCTAATTTCTCGTATTATTTAATGGTAGACCATCATTCCGTTTTTTTTTTAAGCGGCATAAGAAAACCCAAAAAACTATCAGCGTCTTTTTATACCATTTCAGCCCAATAACTTTTTTATTGGGTGGAAAGGGAAAAATATGGTTAAAAAAGTTATTGAGATGAAATGGCATAAAAAAAATTTATTGGGGCTAATTTTTATGGTCAAAAGTCAATAAAATAGAGAAATAAAATACGAGGGGATATGGTGAAATCCTTAGGGATTTTCTTATGCCGCTTGAAAGAAAAATGGAAAGAGGGTCTACCATGAAATAATATGAAAAATTAGGGTTTGATACGAAATATTCCCTAGTATAAATACATGCTAATAATATTAAGTATAAAATATATATTGTATATTTTTTATCATCGTTATATTAAGTTTCTTTTATATATATTAAAGTGTGTTTTTTTTTCAAAGTGGCGTTGACCTAGTACAACACCTATCAAGAAGTACAAGTTAGTTCAAATAGAATGATTGAAAAGCGCAACGGGTAATAAGTTCAAAAGGAGGTGGTTGAAAATAGTCTGAAAATATATAGGGATTTATAGCTTCATTGAGAGTATGACATTAAATAGAGCATAATGGTGGAGCGGGATTCATGTAGCCGACCTCAATTAATTAGAAAAATGTTATAACGATGATGAGATTTTTTTTAAAAAAAAACTATTTAGCTAGCGCGGCATATAATAATTTTTATATTTGTATTTTATAGACCTTGACCCAACCCAACCGAGTTGATCAAGTCCGGGTCCAATTGACTTGGACCCAACTGGGTCTGAGTCTAACTTATAACTAGTTGGGTTAGGGTCGATCCCAACCCATTCCCAACACTAACCATTATCATATTTTATAAAATTCATCATCATCATTATTGTAGTTGTTTTTCAATTAATTGGGGTATGCTATATGAATCTTGGTTATCCATTCAGCTTTATTAGAGGCCATAAGTCATCATATCTGTCATATCTTTTTTGATTACTTCCAATCATGTCATTTTAAACCTACCCCTTTCCCTTTTCAGTCATTATACTTGAATTTAATCACACCTCATAATAAGTATTGTACTTAGTCGGTGCCGCACATGACCAGCCCTCCTAAGTCTACTATCTCATTTTATCATCTATTGGTGCCATACTTAAATTCTCTCGAATAAATTTATTACGAATTCTATCCCTTCTGGTCTTACCACTCATCCATCTCAACATCATCATCTTCATTACACTCATTTTATAAGTATATTGTTTTTTGTTTACATTATGCTCCATAGAGCTGAAATAAAAACTTATGTGATATTTTACTGGGGAATACATTTTTTTTTTTTTTGTCATCTATTTCTTTTGGCAAAATATCACTTACATGTGGTCTTTATTATAATAAGATAAATTTCAAAATAAAATAAGCATAATAATAAAACCAATATCTTAACAACTTAATGCCATTGAAACAACTATGCACTATGCTTGAGAATAAAATATAAGAATGCAAGAAACAAAATGAATAATGCCGGATATTACCTCAATCGGGCTTATTACACCCCACACTGAGTCACCACCTTCCGATGGCGCGGGATCAACAGTCTAGCTTAAATCTCGAATAGGGAAAGCAAATTTCGACCAAGCCACACCAATGAAACATGAACCTATTTGAGCATTCTCTTAGCAACCTAGTTTGAGAGAGATGAATTCTCTTTTTGCTAAACTCTAAAACCGTTAGCCATAAATCCATATTTGAGAGATATAGAGAGAATAACTTCATAACCTAAACCCTTAGGTTCTTTCACAATGTGGGAGAGAGATATCAAACATGAGAGATATAAACTTTATTAAGAGAGAGATAGAAATATAAGATGTAGAGATTTTTTGGTAGAAATAGTCCATTTTTATAGGCTTTGAATAAGATTAGGGTTTATTAGGGTTTTTTTTGGTTTGCCTCTTCTTGTGAAATTGAACATAGACCGTTGATCAAGGGTAACTTGTAGGGTGAGAGATATGAGCCATCTATTCCATAGATAGGTCATTGACATTATGGAAGGTGCATGAACCACTATCCCCATTTCCTAAACCATTTTATCATCAATAAAAATTAAATAAATTAAATCTAATTAAAATATTGTACACACCATAAAATACTACATGTCTACTCAATCTTTCTACAAAATCTTTCAAAGATATATCAAGTCAATATTTAGTAAATATCTTCCAACCATATGGTCATATGTCATATCACCAAAAAATATGAAAGAGAATAAGGGTGGGGCGTGCCACCCAAGTGAGGCACTCATGGCCCCACCTTATAAAATATGGCGGGCCCATGTGCATAATGGGCCCCTATGATATTTTTATATATCTAAAATTAATAAAAATATTTTAGAATATTATTTAAATATTTAAACAATTGTAAAATCAATATCTTTAATTTTATAAATTCATAAATTATAAATAAAATATCCAGGGGTTCATGAAAATTCAAATAATAATCTTAAAATAATTTTCATCATAAAAAAAACACAATTAAATTAATTTGATAGGAAAAAGATCCATATGGTTTATGAATCAACAACCATGGGGGCACTCCACCTTTAACTATAGACTACAAACCACAATTGCTTTATCAGACCGACCTAGTATCTCTCATGACCCACGGTTCAAGCAGGGGCTTATTAGTGGGTTACCAAAGTCCGGCCAATGAGGCAAAGGGATCGCAATCCCAGTCTGTGGATTTCAGGTCCTCCCCTCGAGACGAGTCAATGTCACCTAGACTTGATACGATCATAGCTCCTATGGTGTATAAGGGTATATTTCGCACATGCATGCGCTTCACCCTAAAAGGTGGATTTATGACTTTCTCGAACGATCTATCGATATGCATACCGTGTGATGACACATGGATGAGGCTTTGACCCTCGTCTCTATGGGCCACCAACACACACAAGAGTCACGTAGTTCTTCAGCTCACTCATCCGGGTATGTTATCCGACCTCATAAAGGGCTAACCCATTAGAGCCATTATCAGTTTGTTCTTTATGCCCAGGTAACATGGGTTTTTCCCAACCGACTGATATAGATCGTCAAGCACAATCCGGTATCTGCAAACGTCATTTGCTTAGTGTGGCTCACGAGGGATCACACTCCTACTAAGTTCATGTTCCACTATATCATTTAATTTTACAAGCACTCATAAGGCATTTAAATGTTGAACCCAACAAGAGCAATGTCGGTCTCACCGCTATCCTATAGAACTTGCCCTTCAACCAATTATTAGCAAGTCTTTGTTTGAAACACGGTTTTTTCGATTTTAAAAATCCATGAAAAACTTCGAGTTTTTCAAAAGATATTAAAAATATCGTTGTTTTTGACTGGAACTGATATAAATTTGTATTTTATCTTTTTTTTTCAAAAAAAACTTTTAAGAAAACTTATTCGTTATAACTTTATTTCTTTATTAATTTACTATTATTCAAATTTGGTTTAAAGACAAGTACATTAACAGTGAATTGAGAATATTGATTTAAAAAAATAAAAAATAATCATAAATTTCACCAATGAGTTTCCTTAAAAAAAAAAAAATGAAAAAATGCAAGCAATATATTCCCTAGAAAAAGTAATCAAAACAATTGTATATCTCAAAATAATTGATAGAATTAGAAGAAAAGTAATCAAATGAAAAATCTTTTATTTTATTTTACTTTAAACTCCGTGTCCTCATAAAGAGCAAGAGAGAGATTCAATGATACTAACGATTTAGGTAGCTAGGAATTCAGTACGAGATTCGAATTTGCTTAAGCATTTTATTGTTTTCTATGCATAGAGAAATTTGATTAATTTTGTATATTATTTTTTTATTTTTTATTTCATTGGTGTATAGAACATAACATTTTAGATTGACCACTATTTTACATATTTGGGTATTTATTTATTTTTTATTTACCTGCCATTTTATATTGAGTCTTATACCTTGATTTATTATTTACTGATTAGTTATTGTATTTAGTAATGTTGTTATTATCGTTGTTTCATTTTATGCTCCCAATAAATCTATGATATGTTATGCATTGTGACAACATAGTGAGCATTGGTACTGGATTTATTGAAAGCTTCAACAAAATATTGTTAACTATTGCTCTAAGGGAAAAATTTACGTAAGGTTGGAACCTTAAAATGTAGAATTACAGTTGCACCTAAAAAATACATTGGAAAAAGTTGTTTTAATATTGAACAAATCTCTAATTGATCATCTCGACATCAAGATGTATGAATATGAAGAAAAAAAAAGTTTGAGTCCCAAAAATAGTGTATCTTGCAACACAATATCTAGACCGTCTATTTTCAAGTTTTTCATATGTTTATAGATCTATTTGATTTTAACCATTTTAAAAATTTAAAAATTTATAATTAGATATAAAAATAAATTTTCAGATAATTCCATTAATGTTTTTACACTAAAATTCTATATTTTGATAAAATTTGGAGGTGCACTTTAATTGGATTGTTTAAGGTTGCAACCTTATAGAAACCACACCCTTATTCTAATGACACTCTTAAGGCTATAAGATTATTGTTTAATGGCTTTAGTATATCTATACAATATTTGCAAATTATATTCCTGTACTCACATCCGATTATTTGACTATGTTTTTTTAACCAAATCCGAAGTATTCACGATTCTATAATTTGCTTTATTTTATAACGATCTATATTTTGACCTGATTTTTTCAGCTCAATTTGTTGAAATAAGACTGATTTATTATTGATATTTTGGTATGTTGATATTTTATTATTTCTTGACTTACTAATTATGTTTCAGCCTTATTGATATGCGGTGATCACATAAAATTTCAATTACACATCTCCATTTTGCCCACTTCACTTTAATTCTATGTGCAACATCTTTCTCGATGTCTCAATTTTTTTGGATTATTGAATTAAGATATCTCCCATATTTTATAAAATTATCACTTTTTTGTATTTTGTATACACCCCGAATTGTACCAGCAACTCGGGCCAACTCGGCCTGCGAGCGAAACTTCAAGCTCTAACTTGAACTTCGATTGATTCGAGACACGTGGGCGCGTGGTGGCGGGAAAACAAGTTTTGGCGGGAGAGCAGTTTGGCGGGAAAAGGCATCTTTTTGGCCTAAAAAATAGCAGTCTTTTCCCTCTTCGTCATCAAGCCCTAACCCTCGCCTTTCCATAGCCGGAAAATATACCGGAATATTATCGTCACAGTGATTTGTTGCCGGAATCTGACATCATGGTGGGCCCAGCATTTGATTGCTTGGCTAACCCCCTTGGGTCCGTTCGCGTATTGTTTGAGAAGGCCATAGAGTCCGGCCGGAATCCGGCAAGCCTCAGCCGGGCTGATTTTACAGGCGAAGTTTTCCGGCGTTTCCTTTTCGAGGAAGGGGGACTATCTCATGTGAGTTCATAGTTTTCGAGACCCTAAGTATTTTTAAGTAATCTTGTTGCCTTTGTTCAGAAAACCTAGCTTCTTCTTCTCTTTTTTTAAATTCGTCAATGGAGGTTCTGGTTTATTTTCTTTCTTTGTAATCCCTAAGTTTCATGGCTATTTTTTTTATTTCTGTTAGATTGGAGCCTAGGCTTTGTTTTCTGTTTCCATTTTCTGAGATCTACTGTCAGTTGGGGTAGCCTATCTGTATTTTTTTTTTTCTGGAGATGATACCAAACCCTAAATCATTTGTTAAGGATCTAAAACCTGAATTTTATTTTCTATTTGAGTTTTTGGCGGGAAAAAAATATATATTAGAGCCTCTAGTTATTAGAAAATTTGGGATTTGTGGTCTAGAATTGTTCAGAAAAATGATCGCCCCCTGAACCCCAATTGTAGAGATGCATAGGGCTACTCTCTCTCTCTAGAAAACTTTTGGATAACTTTTGACCGAAAACTCAAAATCAAACACGTGTGTTCTGATACTTGTTGCAGTTGGCCCTAGAATTAAGGGAACCTTCCCAAGTGCATTTTATGAGCAAATTTAACGCCTCCACACTGTCATGTTACATTTCAATTAATATGAGCAATTGATTACCTACCTCTCTATCCTCTTTGTTTCGCGGTGGTATATGTCTGTCTGAAAATTGAAACAACTAGCTATACAACACTTGGAGGTGGGTCAAAAGACTGGGGCATTCCAATGCTTTTCATTATATTTACTCAATTGTTTAAAATTCTTTGGTCCTTCTCTTTGACCTTTATGCTGGTTACCAATTCTGTATTCTAGCAAATGCAGGATCTTACAGAAAATATTGACAGATATATTTTGCAATGAAAATCATAACGTTTCTGCCATGTTCTTTGAAGCAGAACAAGCGAAAAGTCACTAGTGAAACCCAGTTGAAATTGTTTTAGTTTATTTTAACTTGGTACAAAATTAGTTCTCCCCAAGCCACCTTTTTGATCAAATCGAGGCTTTCATTGGTACAGGTACCAATTCTGGATTCAGTAAACTTGCTAGGGATTCCACCAAATTCCCTTGTTCGATTTGTTGGAATGGTACAAGATATGTTCGATGATGAATACTATGTTGGTGCATTTAAGGCAAGTGTTTTTTGTTCTTCTTTGTGATGCCTGTGATTGTTTTAATAATTACTTCTGTTGTTTTTGCATGGCATGTTTCTTATTGAATTCCAGGATGGTTCAACATGGAGAACAAACAAGTACACAGATGTTTCTTCATTGCCGATGGGTCCTTCATCTGAAATGCACCTCTGGGATCGGCGTCTCCTCTATTGCGTTCCTGTAAGTTATTACTTTCTTTTTATTTACCATCCTAGAAGTAATTTTTGCAAATCAAGGAGCAACATTTGTATAGTCTTTCACTAAACTTTGCAACGAAGAGATGATGACCCATTTTATAATCTTTTCTTAAATGCGATGATGATTTAAACAGAGGTCATTTTTTTTGGGTAGTTAAATAGAAGTCTTTTTGTGTTCATGAAATTCCTTGTGTTCATGAAATATCTATTTACAGTTGTCAAATGTAGTTGGACTTTTATCGAGGCGAGTTTCTCGAGCGAGTCTGAGTAAGTCACCCGAGCCATGTTCACTTAAAAAAAAAGACAAAAACGGAGCAAATATGATAATAAATAAAGTAACCTACCTCACTTTAGCATAATACTCTAAGTGGCGTATGGGTTGTCTCATCCAGTTTATATATATTGCTCTCTATGAGCTCATGGGTTCAATTACCATGAGCGGTACTCAATTTTGTTTAGTGCACAAAAGTACAACATTTTTAACCATTGTAGTTTTAACTTTAGATAGCATAATGGTTGGTTTGCCTTTGTACGTTTAAGAACTCATGGGTTTGATTCCCATGAGCGCCCCCCCCCCCTCGTCCCCATTTTTTTTCAGTCTCTTTTAACCCTATAAAAAAGTGTCTTTCATTGGGGGCAATCGAAACCCAATCACTTTAAGAGCCATGCGTATATTTTACCCAGTATGACATTCTTGTATTATGACATAGAAGTGACATTATATATAATTTTCAGGTCTCTTTAATCCCAACAAAGAAAACAAAAAAAAAGTGCCTTCGCTTGGGGGGAGTCGAACCCCTGTCACTGTAAGAAGAACATGCACAAGCTAACCAATACGACATTCACGCTTTCATAGCATAATAGGTGACATAAAAATGTACATGTAGTTCTAAAATTCGGCACAGCCTACGCGGATAAAACTCGCCTCGCCCCTAGTCTCGAAATGCTGGTTTTATCCTAAAGTAGCAGATTCAAATGATTCATATTTGACATGCAATGATACCTTCATTAATATGTACAAGCTTGTGCAAGCTTGGTTAGAAGCATTTTCCTTTTGTACACATATGCTTCACTTATCATTTTATTATGGAATTTTTTCTGTGTTTTGGGCAGGTTCCAGGGCAGAATTCATGGTTCAAGGCAGCCTTCACACCCATAAATTCATTAAGGGGTCATTCTAGTGTTGTCTCACATCAAAGAGAGAAGCGTCCAAGAGAACCTGATTCCATGGATTTGGAAGTTGATGTAATTGCAAACTTTTTTATTATTCTTTCAAATCAAGACCACCTCAATGTTTCAATTGAGATTTTTCTTCCTGTTTGGAATTTCTATTTCATTAACTTTATTAGGAATTTCTTAATTCTCCTCATTTCTTAATTATCTGATTTAATGTGTTGAATACTTATCCTAGACAGAGGCACTATTCATGTTCTCTTTTCAGATCTTTTGACTTGTGCATAGTTTTATTGGTTGTAGTTTTTCCTGTATTTATAGATATCTTTTTGTCAGGGCTCTGATCCAGACTTGGCCTTGTCGTCCCATGCCAAGAAAACGGTAAGCATCATATCTCTTTTCTTGAGAAAGTATTTGGAACCCTTTGGATGCTGTGACTTTTTACATTCATGTCCAATTGTAAAGTGAATATTTTCATTCACCGATGATGAAAAGAAACAAATTTAGAAACTTCATTTTTCAAAGATGAAAATAACAATGTGAAATTAATGTTGACAATAAAAATGTTGGAAAGACTATTGAAATTAGTTGTCTTGATTTCAGATCACTTTCAATTGCTTGGAATAGTTGTGAAAGAGGTTTAGTTTCAAATGGGAAATTGTTCTTAATTTATGGACAATGAGAATTGTCAAATTGGAGAGAGAGAGAGAGAGAGAGAGAGAGAGA
>NW_006498404.1:4404470-4431552 GCF_000471905.2 Amborella trichopoda
AACCGAACCGAAAAAGGGTAACGTAAGGGACCCGTTACCGTACCCTTAACCGTAACGACGTTCTACGATAGGTAGTAGTCATTCCTAACACTGTCTCTCTCTCTCTCTCTCTCTCTCTCTCTTCTTTCTCTCTCTATGTTTCCCTCTCTCTCTTGATACCCACGACTGATAAACACATTATCTTTCACTCTCTACTGTTTACCATAAATCATAAGTTCATTACCGGTTCCCATTCTCTCTCTCAAAACCTGCAATCCATTTGTGTTGTTTTTCTCTCTCTACATTACCCATAATCACTTTCTCTCTCTTTCTTTTTTTGGACAATGTTAATGGCTAACACTTCACAACTCTCTCTCTCTCTCTACATAGTTTTCGTGGAAAATATGTTACCACATGCCAGAAAGCTCTGATTAGTTTTATTTTCCCATTTTTTCCCTTTTTCTTATCTTCGTTAGCTCATTTTATTTATTTATTCTCGGAGGTTTTTGTATATAACTATTTCAGTGGCGACTGTGGGATTGATTATGCGGTTGCTCTTGAGGAGATGCATTACTGCAAGTTCAAGGGCCGGGTAAAAAAAGCGAAGCTTTCTGAGGATTCAAGATCAGCTTTCTGCATTTTCATGTAATATGATGTTCTTTTATGAATTATTAGCTGTTTATTTTTATTGTTGCTCTTGTAAAATATAAGAGCTTTTCTTTTGTTTTTTAATTTCCCCCTCTTGTTCCTTATTTTGAAAAGTCTCCTTTTTACTACTTTACTATGCGATCGAAATGACTAACGCGTGCGAAAAAGTAAACTTCCATATTTTGTAAGGTTTATATGTTTTTAATTTATTGTTTATTTTAATAAATTTAAAGTAGTAAAATACCTCACATCTCACAATTTTCCGGTTTTGTTTTCTTTATTTTTTGGTAAACCCAAGTTTTTTTTTTAAAGATATACCCCGGTGAACTTTAACTTTATTTTTTAACCTAAACAAATATGATAAAAATATGTTATTTTTAAATCCAATTTTTTTTCTCACTTATCTTTTATATATCAAACTTATCTATTTATCTCTCTGCTTTTCTTTCTCACTCACTCACTCTCTCTCTTCGTGTGTTTTTCCAACACCTCTCTCTTTCCTCCTAATATCCTCTTACATCCAAAAAAATATCGATCTCTCTCTAAAAGTTTGGAAGATAATTTTTTTAAAAAACATGTCTTTTAAATTTTTTTTGGCCTAAAAAAAACAAGCTTAAATTAGTTTAGGGGTGAGAATAAATAAAATCTACGAATCTTATTGTTTGGCCTAAAAAAACAGTTTTAAATTAGTTTAAGGGTGAGAATAAATAAAATCTACGAATCTTGTGCTTCAAAATATTTTTTAAAATATTGGGTTTAATGTGAAATGAAACGTAAAAATATAAAATATGTAGATATTTTCCTTTAAAGTATGTCCGCCAAATGAGCTATTTCCCTGCATTTATTATTGTTGTTATTATTATTATCGTAAGACATGATTGGTTTTGGCACAGTCACAACAACCTCTAGCCTATACATGTAAAATCTTTATTTGGTGAGTATTTACTGTAAAATCGATTGGTTTGAAGTGCTAGATTGTTATACGTCGCATTTAAGTCACATAAGTTGCCAAGGTTAAAAAATTTCGCACTAAATATATATATATATATTATATTTTTTTTATTTGTTTTTTTTAAAAATACATTGGAGTCGTCAAGTTATTCGGACTCTTCCAAATAAATCTCCTTCGCCGAGTCGATTTTTTGATCACGGCCTAAGACGAATGAATGTAACCTTCCTGTATAATAGATAAATGCTTTTATAATATACAATCCTTTTAAAAAATGTCCCACTTTGTATTTTACCTCTATGTCTCCTTTTTATTATTATTATTTTTTTATTTTTAAGAATTAAAACATCCCCAGTTCAGAACTATTAGTTCTGGATTGCTCGATGTATAGCTTTTTTTTAAAATAATCAAACCTGTCCATAAACTGTGTTTTTTGTCAGCAATCGAACCATCCGGATCGCTTTGATTTATTACCATGAGCATCTCGAAATTAATAGGTTTGGATTAGATATGATCATAAAATGTCGCTAGTAGAATTTTTGTAGAGCAAGCTTTCTATGTTTTTCCTACAACATAAAACTTATATACTTCTCCTTATCCAACCCTCCATTTTGAATGGAAGGCTAATATTGGCCCAATCATAATATCATGTTTTTAAATTATTTTATTTTTAATTTTTTTTCTATAACCTATTTTAACACCAAAATTTGGACGCCCTATCCTCTATTAAATTGCACTAGCAAAAAATAAAAGTAAAAAATTTTCAATAACATAAAATGATCAAAATACCTTCAAAAGTTTTAAAAGGTATTTTGGTCATTATATTTTATCGAAAAAATATTTTTAATATTTTTTATAGGTATGCCCAATGAAAATATGGTACGTACGAAATTTCATATTCATACAATTTGTATAAAAAAAACTAAAAATAAAATACTTTTAGATGTTGGATTTAAGATCAAACGCTGAGTGCCTCTTTTGATCAAAATTGGAAGGCTGGATGGTAGGGAGGCATATATCTTCTATGCTGTAGGGGAAGTATAGAAACCTCTCCCAATTTTTTAATATCACAAGAACTAAATAACATCAGCGTAAATTTCTCATATTATTACTATTATTATTATTATTTGGGTGCATTTGATACATTTGAGAGAGAGGGAGATTGCTCTAAGTTATTATTGAAATGTTTTAATTGCAGGGAAGAGTTCAAGAAGTTGGTTGATGGCAAGAGTTGGATTGAGATTGATAGAGAAGGGTTTCAGAAGTGGAAAAATATGCCAAAAGAGGTTGGGAATCGAACACAGCCCACTTAAATTGAAAAAAATTCATATTTATTCTCAAGTGAAATAATTACATTGAATATTAATCTGTCCTTGTGCTAAAAAAATAAAGAAAAATTTATATTAAGTTGCAACCTAATGTTGTAATAATAACTTGTTTTAATTTATACTGTTCATTTTATTGAGACGTAAGACATTATCTTAAAGGACGTGCTGTGTCAAATCTATACTGTTCAAATGAACAATATAGAACATCGTGATTTTATATATATAAATAAAGTTGCAACACCTTATAAAAACCACACGCAGTAAAGATTCATTCGTTTTACTTTACAGATTTGTTTGCCATTTTCTTATGTTTGATTTTGAATTTATATTTTTCTAGGAAAGAAAACCTTACGAGGACCGCGCAAAGGAGCTAAATTCTGACTATGAGGCTTTGATTAATAGAATTGAGGAATCATGGATGGTAAATCGTTTGTAAATAAAGTAGCCCCATATGGTTATTCTTGTCATATGAATTGCACTTTAGAGATAGAGAGATAGAGAGAGAGAGAGAGAGGGATTTGATCGTTGGTGTTTGTTTTTTCAGGAGGATGATGAAGCGGATTCAGCTGAGGTTGGGAAGATTGACATGGTGGTCACACTCTCTCTCTCTCTTCTTGCTTTACTCTCTCTCTCTCTCTCTCTACTAATGTGTATTGGTTCAAGAATTTGCAGGAAGCAGAGGCCCAACTTCAGTGGAGGAGATGGGAGGACTCCGAGAGTTCCTATTCTGATTACTCCTGATCTCGATCTCTCTCTCTCTCTCTCTCTCTATTTTGTCCTATTTCTCTCTCTAAACATGGAGATTCTCTCTCCTAACTTTTTGGCCCCCTCCTTCATCTCTCTCTCTCTCTCTCCTAAGGCAAGTCTTTTGGGCATTTGGCTATGTAAATTTGTACGGTAAATTATTCATAGATCAAAACCAACCAACATTTGTGTTATGGTTGGATTTCACGTTTTTGGGTTATTTCTCGAAAAAATTACATCCGTCTAAATTTATGGAAAAATTATAAAGGGTTAAATTTATCCCAAATTTACAACATTGGATTAGTGTTTTTAATTTATTTATTACAAAGAGTTACCTTTTTGTGTATTTCCAATTTTGCATATGATTTGAGGGTGTGTGATGGGTTTTTGGTGTGTTGGGTCCACCAACCCATGTGCCAAACCATTAGGGTACACCGCTCAGTCCATGATGCTCAATGTGTGAGAATATACCGTGGAATAAGAATAAGAATTTCAAATTTATATAAATGGGTTGCCACCCGGCTTGGCCTAGTTAGCCCAGTCCTGATTCTCCTAAACACCCTGGCCCAAGGGGTGGGTCGGATTGGGTATGAGCTAGGCCCTCCTTTTGACCTCGTCTGGGCTTGTGTTCGTCGTATAGGAAATAGAGCCAGACCTAGCCCGACCCAGCCCTATGAGATAGACGTTAACCCTCAAGATTAGTTGCTCCTGCGGGAGCCAAATGTGCATTTACTCCCTCGCTAGTGATTCGTGAAGTGCTTCCTTTAAAATAAGGGAGTTGTCCACACATGGTTTGTGTTTTGGGGCAGTGGAAGAGGCAAAACCAAAAGGAACATGAAATGGGACATTATGTTATTGCATTCAAAACAATGTTAATCGTTGTTTAAAACTAATGTATGCAAGACGTATTTTATTCTTGTGAATGAGATATTTATCAAGATTTTCAAAAGATTGGGCCTTGAAATGGATAAAAACATTTGAAACTTGTAATATTGGCCATCGCATTTTTTTTTAGCAAGGCAGGAAATTCATAGAAAAATCTTGGCTGTCGTCCTCAACCAAACCTTTCACTCAAAACATTACTTCACACTTATTTGTCATCCACATGAACCTTTTTGAGTGGAGAATAAAATTGTTATTATGCGTTACTTTGCCATTCTCAATCTTTGACTGAAGTTGGGAGTTTCCTTTTTTTTAAAAGTTTATTATAAAGCAGCAATTATTCAAGTCGATGTAAGATTGTAATAATTTATGCTATCCATAAGGTTGCAACCTTAAACAAATCCAATTAAGGTGCACCTTTAATCTTATCATAGATATAATTTTGATATAAAATCTTTTTAGGATTCTTTGAGAATTTATTTTCATTTCCAATTATAAAATTTTAAGTTCTAAAAATTGTTCAAATCAAGTAGACCTAGAAACACATGAAAATCTTAAAAATGGACTGTTGTGTTTTAAGATACACCATTTCGCATACCCTAAATCAATTTTTTTTTTCATATTCATATATTTGAATATCGAGATACTTATTTAGAAAGTTTTGTAACATCCAAACAACTTTTTATGATGTATTTTTGAGGTGAACCTTTACTTATAACAAACTTTTTCTTTTAGATTTTGACATTGTTTTAAAATATATATCGAATTTTGGCACTTTCTTAAAAAAACATGTCAAATCATGTAAAATTGCCTATATTGTGTGAATGGAGACTATCCAAAATTTGGCTTTTCAGATTTAAGTTATAGAAACTCAAAATCGATTTTTATCCTTTTTGAAAGAAGTAATCGAGCTATTATTCCAATTATTTAGACTTAAATTCCTCTTTAAGTAGGTGTTTTTATTTTGCCCAAGGAGCAAATGTGCACCATGATGTGGGAGGAGTATGCAGATAAAATAGTGGACTTTTTTTGAAGGGGGAAAATATCATCACAATTTTTAAAAATACCCAAATTATCCTTGCCCAGTGTTTGGAATGAGAGGCATTTAAGTAATTTGACCCACGAAGCCTCAAATGAATGACAAAAATTCTTTACTGTTAAAAATTGTTCAGTATTAGTAATATGGAACAATTAAAAGTATATGTTGTTACAATACCCTTAATATTTGGTATTGTTAAGGAATGCATTTATTATTTGTAATATACAAATTATTAGGGATATTTTTATCATTTAATTGAGATATCTTAGTGGTTAGATTACAAAAATACCCTTGACTATCCTACGGTCAAAATACTAAACAAGAGCAATAAATAAATAAATAAATATATATATGTATATATAATTTTTTTTTTTCATTACAATCAAGTGTCGTTTTTTTCTTATATATATATATATATATATATATAAAGCGATACCTTATTGAAATGAAAAAAATAAAAAATCCCTTGAGAGGAAATTTGGCCCTTTTAATAATTTTGCATGGTTTCATCCCCTTGAGAGGAAATATGGCTCTTTTAAGCCTTTGTCAGTAATCAGTCAAACATTGCCTCAGTCATTGGAAGTAAAAATGGGGGTATTTTCGGTACCTTGCTTAATTCAAAGGGTATATTTTTACTCTCCCTTCTGGTTCACAAGAGATCTCGATTGTTCTTGCCATGGATTTCTACAATTTCAGCTGCCCCTCCTCCTCTTTCGTGCCCACGCAAACCACGTTTCGGTTTCGGATTTCGTCCTCTCCACTCCAACTCAGATTTCCAGTATGATTCATACTTTCTCTCTCTTTCTTGCATTCGTTCTTTTTTTTTTTCTTTCTTTTTTCCTTTTTTTTTTATCTATTTTGTTTTGATGTTTTGATCACTGTGTGCTGAGTCTCATAGAATTTGAAAATCATGGGTCATTCTTTATTTTGGGGTTTGTTTGATGTAGGGGCTGTTTGGGTGTAAGCCTTTTGGCTGTGCTCTTTCTCTCTCTGAGGTCTTATAAGTTACATTTTTTTGGTGTTCTGCTGCTGTTCTTAAGACTCTTTTTGTTTCTCTCTCATTTTTGATGATTTTTGGCAGAAATTGAAGGAATATGGCTTAAGAAAGTTTTCAGTGACGGCAAAGGCTTCTGGACCTGAGGAACATGATTCTCAAAATGGGTTTTCAATGAAACCGAAAAAACTATTCATGGAGGAGGTAAGATATTTACTTATTTTTTACTCTATTTTTCTTTTCGTTTGGCTTATTCTGCGTTCTTTGTTGTGTTCCTGGATTCTTTTTCCTTTTCCTTTCCTGTCATTTTTGATTCCTTGAATTTATGGTGAATGTAGCCAAGAATAGTTTATTGGAGTAATTATCTATTTCTCGTAATAGAGCTTGAATTCAGTATTTTTTACTATTTTATTGTTAATGTTTCAATTTACTGCAACAAATGATCTTACAGGAAAGAAACCAGTTGTGTGACATTCGTTTCATGTCTTAAATGTGGGTATTAATGAAGTTACTCGTGGTTTTCAATTTGTGTTTTTGGATTGCTTATGTTCGAAACTTTCTGTAAGAAATGATAATACAGGAAGAAATCATTTTTATGACATTCATATTTATTTCTTAAATGTGGATTCTAGTGAAATAATGGTTTTCTGCCTTATAGACACAGTCACGGTGGATATTGTTTGAATTTATTTACCATGGAAGGTTTCTTCAACATCATCATTCTTGCTTAGAGTTCACCAAAATGAGAAAGTTCCACGACATTTATTTCATTACAAATCTATTGTACAAGTTGCCACAATATGTATTGGTGCATAGCCTGTATAAGGTTAAAGAACATGAAAAGATGAAGACTGGTTTTTTCTGACCTAGTTTTTATATACTTTTTTGCTTGGTGTTGTGAAATTGGTATCCATGGAATTGTTTTCAAGCGCCCTCTTTCCAATTGGGGTTCACTAGTGAGGGAGCTTGTGGAGGTGTACCATGGGCTCCACTCTCATAATGGGATAGTGCTTGGACTCAGTGCCAACTTTATACGTTTAACAGTGAACAAGGTAGGATCATGGAGATCACAGATCGATTAATTTTGGTATCTATTAAATTTGTGCTAAGGTTCTCTTTCTCAAAATTAAGTGCGTATCAGTTTTATCTTTATCCTCTACTTAGCTAGTTATTGACCACAGTGGAACTTAGTGTTTTTGGTTTGTTCGTATTCCAATATAACTCTAAGAAAGGTTTGCATCGGAGATTATTCTGAACCTAGAAGTTCTAACATGTTGATTGTATTGTAAGTCAATTGTATAGCTTGGAGTACATTACATAATGAATCCCAATTATATAAGCTTAAAGAGCATAAAAGATGAATCCAGATGTTTATGTAGCTTTCTTGGGACAACTGTTCCTGTAATTACTTGACGGGTGATGTGAATTAGTAACCGTGAGATTGGCTTCTGGATCCCTTTGATCAAATTAGGTAGTCTAGAACATTTGTGCAAAGTTTCCTTTCATCAAGATATAAGTTTAAACTAATTTATCATGGTTTTGTAACTTATATAAGTTTAAACTAATTTATCATGGTTTTGTAACTTACTGATAAATCCTAGGAGATGCTCATGGGTGAGGGATTTGCATTATCATTAGGAACGTGGGGGAGTGTGTGTTTGTTTTGCAGTTTTTTTCTCATGGAGAGAGTAGAGAGGATTGTTAATCACATTTTGTGGATGTCTCCTTCATTTTTGGTTGGGGGTTTTAGTGGATTAGGCCCTAGCCATCAAAGTCATAGTTCAATGTTCTATGAAGGTTTTCACTTTCGGTATAATGGTCCACCTGAGCAAGAAAAAGGTGATGAGTCTTATATTGGAGAACCCAGGGAACCTCTCTGGTAGTACCAACTTGATGTTGTTGGGATGTTTTCTCTTGATTTATGATATTATTTCTTTTGTTATCAATAACTCAACTTTGGAGATTTGAGGTGGTAAGGATGTTATTTCAGATGTTAGGGCCTTGAGCCCCTCTATATAGGTTTATTAAAACCCTATTTTGTTGAAGGGACAGAAGGCAATCCTATCCTGGTAAAGTTTTGATGAGGTTATCCTTGACAGTAAAGTTGAGCTTATCAAATATTATGTCAATTTTCTTGGCTCTTTCAACTTGACCTGGGTGGACTTGTATGCATTTTTTGGTGGGTTGTGGTGTTTACAAAGGTGAGTTCTCAAAGCAAGTGGTGGTTGTGCAGCTCCCTCATTGTTCACTTATACTGCAAAACTCTATAGTTCTGTACAAGATTTTACTCGAGAGACTGTATTTAACTGTTAGTTTTTGTGGATTTAATTATTCCCTCTCTCCAAAAAGGGAAAAAAAAGCCGCCAACTCCTTTGAGACAATAAGTTTGGTCAACCCAGTGGCCTAGTTATTTCATAGTGGCATTTTTATACTAGAGGTCTACATACGTGGATTTTTTAGGGAAATTATAGTTCACTAGGATGTCATAAATAAACTCATGAAGCATGTTGGCATTCTTCCTTTCATATAATAGGTATTGTTTCAAGTTCCAGATGTTAACCTCAACTTCAGTTTTTTTATTTTTAAAGCACATATATACTAACAACCTGAATACTTTGTCAGAATACACACATACATACACATACACACTTACACACAAACACATATAGGGGTGGCAATCGTGGGTGAACTTGAACTGACCCGTGGGGTCGGGTTTGGGTCCAAGTGACTTCGACTTGACCCAGGTTGGGTCCGGGTCCGGGATGGTATGGACCCTATCCCAGCCCGCCCCGGCGTAATATATAAACACATATGATAATATATATAAAGCGAAAAGTTTATATAAGGTTGCAACCTTAAAAATAAAATGTAGAACTATGGATGCCCCTCAAAAATCCATCGGTGAAGGTTGTTTGAATGTTGAAAAACCCTCTAATTGATCATCTCGACATCGAGATGTATGACTATGAAAAAAAAAGATTTTGAGTCCCAGAAATGGTGCATCTCATAACACATTATCTAGACCGTCCATTTTCAAGATTTTTATATGTTTATAGATCTACTTGATTTTAATATTTTTGGAGTTTAAAATTTATAATTAGATTTGAAAATAGATTTTGAGATAATCTTAATAATATTCTACATCAAAATGATATGTTGTGATAAAATTTGAAGGTGCGCCTTAAATGGATTGTTTAAGGTTGCAACCTTATGGAAACCACACCCATATATAAAATGGCATTTATATTTTTAATTTCTAGGCCCATGTCCCAGTTGGGTCTGGGTGAAACCCAGTCGGTTTAGGTCCGGGTCCAGGTTGGGGTCGAGCCGGACTCGACCCGACCTGTTACCACCCCTACACACAGATGCCCCCAGGCCAGGGCCCACTTCCTTTTTTTCAGAATATATTAATCATCTATAAAATGTATGACTTTTATTGTCATATTATAAGGACTTAGCATAGTCTAATAGTAAATGATGTAGTCCTATGCTTAGACAGAGTTCCAAGTATCTTGATGTTATTTATGTTTTATCATTGTCCCTTGTAGTAGTGTCATAATTTCATGTTTGGGGGAAGAATGTTCTTTAGTGCTTGTATCTCCTGTCCATGTTTCAGATTGTACTTTCAAGGTAAATTAGTGGTAGGTTATATGTGCTTACCGTTGAGAATCTCCTATATTTATCTAGATTTCTGGCAAAGACCTTATTTGTATTGGTTTCCAGGCAATTGGAGCTGAATATGGGGAAGGTTTTGAGACATTTAGACCCAATGGACCTCTGAAGGTCGATGTGGTAATGGGGTTCACTTTTTTGTTCATGTTAAACATTGTTCATGATCATTTCCTTTTTTATTTTTCTTTCTTCTGTAGGCTTCTCTAACCGCTCATGTTATGTTTGTATTAGGATTTTTTAAATGATAGAATGCAAGAAAGTGGTCTTCAAAGGATAAGATATGCTATGAAGCCTGATGAAGCTTTTGGTCTTATTTTCTCTTGGGATAATGTTGTGGTATGTTTGGCACTCTACTTATTTTTGTCTAAGATATGCTTTGAAACTTGGACAACTTTAATGAAGTTTTTTGCTATGTTCTGATTGACTTGATTGGATCATTATTGAGTTTCTAGTCTTTTGGGAATGAAAAGAACTTTGGGTGAGTGGAGTTAAAAGAGAAAAAACAGAAGTGTTTATTTACTTGGTGTATTTTGTGATCATAAATTTGGATCACAATCTTGTGATTTGACTTGATTATCCTTGGTGAAACTATAAGTGGAAAAGGACTTGAAACATGCATGTTTCAATTGTTAGGCCAGTTGGAATTTGGTGGGCTCCAATTACATGCTTATCTAGAAATCAAGCTTTGTAATACTTTGAGTTGGGGATGTGTCTTTTCTCCTCAGGGTGGGGGCTTTGGGTATTCCTTTGGTAGATGATGAGAAGACCAAAGGAACAACATGTTAGTCATAGTCAGTATATTCCTTCTGTTGTAGATTCCCTTGAAAGCCCTAGTAAAGGTGACTGATGTTTGGGGTTTGATACCAATGATGTGCTTTGATACTGAGTGATGAAAAATTACATCTGCATATTCCATATTGATTGGAAAATTTATCCCTTCTACTTACTTGAATAGCCACACTGTTTCTTTTCTTCCTTCTTCTATATCGAGTTCAAGTGAAGAAGATGATGAGCTCGTTATGATGTATTGTTGACATAGTGGGTGGTACTCTATCTTCAGGTTGATACTCGGGCTTTGAAATTGGATGCTTGGAACCAACTTGCCTCTGAAGAAGGTAATTCGACAACAGTTTTTGCTTTGTCTGAGGTACATCTTGGAGTTAGTTTATCATATTATGCTCTGGAATTCTACAAATTAAACATTTATTGATAAATCCGCATAAACATTGTCCTATGGTTTCTCTTTACAACCAGTGCCTTTTGGGTTACAGTAGTTTTCTATTATATGTTTTGGGTTTCTTTTATTGTAGTTAATGTGTTCTTTCCTGGAATGTCCCGTCAGCAATATCATTTTGGTCAATTTGAACCTTAATGTTATGTTGGCTGTTATATCATTGGATGTTTACATGCAATAATCTGATGAAATTTATATTCATTTGAGATGCCTAGTTTGGTGATTTGTTATGTTGGAGTTTTTAAATTTGTTCTCAAATGTAGGAAAAAATCAGATTGGAGTCTTCCAATGCTTATTTGGACAATTCTGCTATATAGTTGCTGATTTTTTTTTTTAATGATTTTGTGCTGAAATATCTCAAAGGAGAAAATTGGTGTCGATTGGGGGTCAATTGGTTGATGTCAAAAAAGTTAGACATTAAACTCCATGTAGCAAACTTTTTCATGGTTTTTTCCTTAAGGCAAACTTTTTCATGGGTTTTCAAAATCTATGCTTGCCAGCATGTGTGTTTCTGCAACTCATTAAATCTGAAATATTGGACTAGTAAGCATATTTATGAAGTTTTGGAATGAAGAACAGCAACTATATTAGTTTTTATTGTAGATATATTATTTCTTGTCTACTAAGAATATCTGTATTAATATCCATCTGTGCATTTGCAAGCTACTTAGTGAAAGACTTAGGTGCAATGGCTGCTTGTTGGTATACTTGTTACCATACTGTCCTGACTTGTCTTTATTGGGTTTTAGCTTAATCAGTTAAATCAATAAATTAGGTTTTTGCAATTGTTTTTTGGGCAGGACAGGATGTCCCAAAAGATAGTGAGATACAGAGGTCCATGCTTTATGCAGGTGCCGATCATGTCCTCCGTAAGGTTTGCAAAGTTCATGTCATCTATTTTGGCTTAGTTCTGAAAAATGTGATCTTCTAGTGCTAAACTAATTTCTTTTAAACTTCTATGATTGCTTTCATATCTTTTATCAATTTTTTGAACATTTAAGAAAATTATTTAGTGGTATCCTGTGTTCTTCTTTGATTGTTTAATGTTTCTGAAGGTGGTACCCCCTTATGTTCAGGTTCTTTGTTGGGAGAAAGGCAAAGAGGAACTGGAACGACTAAAGCTACGGCTATCACAAATATACTATGAGAATCTTCTAAACGTGAGTCCCTGTGATTATTGATTGTTCTCGCAGGTTCTATATTATATGGATCCTTCATTCTTTTATTGTTAAACAGTTATTTGTAGCTCACTTGTCCTGAGATGTGATTTCTATAGGTAGAGGCACCCATAGAAGGATTGAAGGAATGGTTGGATGCTCTTTATACGGCTGGCATTCCTTGTGCTGTTGTATCTTGTCTGGATCGTCAAAATCTCCTTGGTTCGCTTCAGAGAATGGGACTGCGAAAGTATTTCCAGGTATAAAACCAAAGTTGGGTCTGTGTATGTGTTTCTTTTTCTTTTCCCCATTGGGGCTGTCTTATCTAATGAGCATTGGTGTATCT
Organism: Amborella trichopoda; assembly: GCF_000471905.2. The sequence goes on from NW_006498404.1 coordinate 4,417,443, forward strand.
CCATGCTTCAGGCTGTTGTGACTGAGGAGGATGGGATGGAATCTTTAGCTCAAAGATTTCTTTCTGCAGCTGTCAAGGTTTGGAAACTTTGAGGCTATATACAATTTATTTGTTGTGGCCTATTTTTTACATTTGGGTCAACTGCTGTTGAAAATTTCTGTATCTATTTGTCAATCCATAAAAGGAGGACCTAAGTTGTGTGTGCGTGGTCCTGCACGAGTGTGCATTCTGATAAGATTGAACTGAAAGAAGACGTGAAGGTGTAACGGATGGTGTTTAAAAGATAATAAAACAAACAACTTAAGGAGAATATACAAGAAACTCCTAAATAGAAAGAAAGGAAGTGATAATGAATTAAGGGGATCAGAGTAGATGGAGGGGGGGGGTTGCGTTCAGAGAGTAAATCTAATAAAAAGTAAAATACCATTAATTGTCTCGGATTGGGTTAAATGAAAATTTTAACCTTTTGCATTTGAGAAGTTTGGGTATGAATGATTGGCTAATGTGTTTGTTGCAGTTGGATAGGAAACCATCCAAATGTGTCGTGTTTGAGGATGATCCAAGAGGAATTACTGCTGCTCACAATTGTACAATGATGGCCATTGCATTGATTGGTTCTCACCCTGCGTATGTATCATTCCTCTCCCTAATCTTCCTATCCTCTCTCCCTTTTTCTCTCTCTGAGAAGCACATGTTAGCCCACAATGCGCACACACTTAAAAAACATCTTATCATTCTCTCTCTCTGATAACCAGACATTCCCCACGAGATAAACGTATATTTGAGAGAGAAAGATTGGACATCATATTGAGTTTAATAGTTGGGTATAGGTATGAGTTGGACCAGGCGGATCTTGCTGTTGCAAGCTTCAGTGAGCTTTCGGTGATAAACCTTCGAAGATTATTTGCGCACAAAGGCTCTGCCTTCATGGATTTGCAGAAGCAGATAGAGAATAAGGCTCCCCCTAAGAGGAAGCTTTACATTGACACAATTTTCTAATGTCTCTCTACAATTCTTTCCTTCCTTTCTCCTCTTTTCCAAGTTCTTTGATGTATAGAAATGAGCTGCATAAAGGTGAGCTCTCTTTTTTGGCCTTGATAGTAGCATATATGTTGTGAATATCATTGTGAATATGGTCTCCATAATGGTGCTTCAATTCATCATGCTCTCTCCTCCATATATCTAGACTTCATCATGCCCTCTCTCATGAATCGAGACTTCTTTTTAGTTTCTGTGATTCCTGTAATAAGTGGTGATTAATGCCTCTTATCATTCTGCAAAAAATTAAAATATCAATGTGTTTAATTATATTTAAATGTATTTCATATATTGGGCCCCTTGGGTCCCTGGTTGGGTCCGGGTCCATTGCCAGCCCAACTTTTGCAAGGAAATTAGCAAAAATGTCAAGAGATGTTCATGTTTAACTTGGTTTTCAAAGATGTCCAAGTTGCATTATTCCCGAAGTTCTCAATTATTTAGTGATAAACATTACACGTGCTTAGAAATGAAAACTCGGTAATTAAACTACTGAAAATTCAAAATTTCAGCAATCTTGTGTACAGTGTGTTACACTCATTTGATACTCTTAGGTCATCTTTGTCAAATGAACAAATAATGCTACATCAGTAAATGCCTTTTTGGTAATTTTAAATTCACTTAAAAAACAATTACCCCAACCACGCCTCCAATCTGTCTCTCAGTTCTGGTGAACTTCAACTGAGAATTAAAAGGGATTGCATTTAAGTTCGATACTGTGAAAAATGTGAAATTAAAGCCGGATCATTGAAGGTCTAAAAATTTGAAAATCTTAGTGAAAATCAAGCCTCGAAACCTAGTAAATGCAGGGAATATTTTTGTCATTTTAAATGACATTATGAAATCCAACTCTTTCTATTTCGTTGGCAGAAAAATGAATACAAATATATAGTTATTTATTTATTTATTGGTGCGAATAAGGGCCGTGTAGTAGGACCTACCAAATTCCTTCCCATAGCCACAGGTGCTTCCACGTCCGATTCCCAATCTGAATTTATGGATTTTTTCCCATAGCATTTGCTTGCACGTCCGATTTCCAATCTGAATTTATGGATTTTGAGATGGGATCTCATACCATTTATCTTTGTTATAAAAGGGTCAAAATTACTCATAATCTTAGATGTGGTTTGGGTATGTCATAAAGTTCGAGAAAATTGTTTTGAGTCTAAATCAATGCAACACTTACAACTAGATTTGATGGACAAGAGTGAATGTAATTTCATTGTATTTTTATACTTTTTTTTAAATACTAAATTTTATTATAGGGTGTAATTTTTACAATGCCCAAACTCTAAACAATCAAAGTAAAACGTACCTTCAAATAATGTCAAAATATGTTGTATTAGTACCAAAATTCTTATTGATGGCTTAGAAATTCATTTTCATCTTTAATTATAAAATTTTAATATTAAAAAATATTATAGATCAAGTAGATCTATGGACATTTAAAATATTTGAAAATTGATGGTCTAGATAATGCATTATAAAATGACTATTTCAAAGTATTAAGTTCATTTTTGTTTTTTTGGTCAATGTACCTCAAGGTCGAGATGATCGGATATAAAAATTATTTATCATCAAACAACTTTTTAAAGTTCGCCTTATTTTTCATTGTTACATACCTTAACCTTATATAAACTTTCTTCTTCATATATTTTGTCAAAAAGTAAGGCCACCTTAACCTTATATAAACTTCTTCTTCATATATTTTGTCAAAAAGTAAGGCCAAAAGTTGACCTAAATATATATTCTGAATAAAGTAAAATAAATGGGAAGTGTTAAAGATCCTGAACAGCAATAAAGAACTTGTGGTGAGCTATAGAGCAGTGTTGTTTTGACTTCTCTGTTCCAGAAACTTCACCGAAATTTACGAAATATTGGAGGAAACAAAGAAATTCACGAAATTTTGGGCTGAGAATGCGAACCTCAGGAAAGATTTCACTGCTCAATGTCCCGTTCCGGGATAATTCCCCTGATCACTGTTCCGTTCCGTTTCCCAAATGTGAATGCATTCTAGAGAGAGAAAGAGAGGGAGGAGAGAGAGAGGATAAGATCCTCAATCCATTTTCCTCTTGCTATCCTTGTTTCCTCAAATTCCAAATCTGTCTCTCTCTCTCTCTCTCTCTCTTCTTTGGACCTAGAGACCAGTGTGGGTCTGGCCTCTTTCTCTGCTTTGCACTCAGAAACCAAAGTGGGTTTTGTTTCTGGTTTGAATCCATTGAATCTTCAGAGGGAAAACTGTAAGTGTGTGAAAGGAGATGGCTTGTATTGGTGGCCCCTGTTCATTCTCCTCTTACAAGACCTTCCCCAGAAAACCCACCCTTCTTCACACTAGATTCAAGCTCAGAATAAGCTGTACAGTAGCAGGTAATTTTCCCTTATTTTCCCTTTTATTTATTTCTTCCTTTTTTCTGTAAATTACTGCTTTACAGTCGATAATTCTTTATCGATTACTGTGGGATTATATAGATGTATGGATTTTTCTGAAGCATTTCCTGGAAATATTCTTAGTTTGAAATTTGGGTTTCTTTAGAAATTTCTTGATTGAATGTTTTAGACTTTATACATGGTTTTTATTGAGACTGAGAAGGTAATTGGGACTGAAAATTCGAAGCAATCAGTGGAGATGCTGCGGAAATTAGGCGCTTGTATGTGAGTCTTTACTTTTTTATTTTTTTGCATGTTGGAAGGTTATTACTGGAAGCGATTCCGTTTGAAAACTTTAGTTATTTATGTGGTTTTAATGGTTATTTCTGCTAAACTGAAGAAAACTTTGAAATTTAAGTTTCTATCCTGCACCTTCGACCTTCTGGCCTGCATTTTTTGGCTTTTAATTTATCTAGCCAAGAGAAAAATTGGGTTAATGTGGATATGCGTGTGAATATGACAATGTGATACTGAAATCAATTTGTGGGTGTTTGTATTATTGAGGTTTTCCATTTTGTGTTTCCTTAATTCCCTGTAAATGAAAAGTCTATAGTGTTTATTGGGTCTCTTTGCTGGTAGGGAGAAAGTTTTCCTTATGGTCCAGGACATGGAAGCTATCGGTAAGGGTGATCTACATTTTTAGAGAGAGATTAGGTATGGGACACAGTTTCAATGATTCATACATAGATATGAGTCCCCTCTTCATGATCCATGTTTCAGACGGATTTTGGACCTAATTTTCTAACTATATATAATCTCTAACATGGAGATTGTGAAATTGTAAAAATAAATAAATTTTAAAAACTATAAATGATAATTTTTTGAAAGAAATTTTTAACCATTGATTTTTCCCTTTACAATTCCATAGCCATCTTTAAAATGGATGTGTGATGACTTGGGGGATGCAATTGTAGTTATGCGTCCCCCGACGAATAAGTCACTTTCCCTTAGGTATGAAGTGGGACTGGTTCTTATTTTATTTTACTTTATTTGATTTAAAAATCATCTTTGTTATGTGTGAAAGAGTGGGGTTTTACTCAGGGGTAAGGTATATACCATACACCAGTAGTGTATATGGCACATGAGGACATCCATGGATCTTTCTTGATGACTGATGGAGATTCCCTGTTGTTCCCATTTATGCCCATTCACTTGGTTCTGGTCGATCACTACTATCCATCTTTAAAAATGAATGGTAGTGTTCAAGGTTCTTGTGGCTTTACTGTAAAACATATACTCCTGGTTGATCGTCTTTCCATTAGTGTGGATATAAATACTTGGCTTATGAATTATTTTGATAAGATATGGAGATTGCTGTGGTGTTCAAGGTTCAGATTATATTTGATTGAGGATGAAGCTTAGAAATTGATTTCTTTTTTGGTTCTATTAGAGAAACTTACATTTCATTGAAGTGGTAGTTGACAATTTACCTTGGGATTTTTGAATTGTTTTGAAGTATATTGGGTATTTTTTTTTTAAATTTTGAATATGGGTTAGATTGTTGTGGCATTCAATGTGCAGACAAGATTTGATAGAGGAAAACGTTAATAGTTGCCTTCTTTACTGGTTACATTAAAGAGAAGTGTCATGATTAAATATCCTCAAAGTGGTACTTGACGAGTCTACCTCAGGGTTCTTGTGGCACGTTTTCTAGTAGATTCTTTTACAAAGATCTCATGGTGAGAGCAGGGTGTATGTCACCGTTAGGCTAGTTTATCAATTCCCTTCTCGACCACAAAGTACTCTTTCATTTACCAAAAGCTTGTCTGAAAATCAGAATCCTGTGTCCTCTCATAATGAATTGAATATCTGTACCATTCTCAATTCAGCAAATGATGGGTAACTCAGAAAATATGATTTTTTCTTTACTGGTGAATGGAATTTTTTCATCTGAAGAGGTATGGATGTCTTAGGCTATCTTCTTGATTTCGGTGACTTGTTCATTTTGAAACTGATTTGCTTTGTCCTTCCCAACAGAAGAGAGAAGACATTTTGGTCGTTTAAGCTCCACTCGTTTCTAATATAGCAATATTGGTTTTGTGCATATTTGCACGTCTGTACTTTTTTGCATTCATCCATGCCTCGGAAGCCCATGTTTGTCTGTATGTATGTGTATGCATTGGCATACATATGCAGGTATATATGATTTTCATGCATGTGAATGCATGGCGGACCCCAATTAGTTGGGAAAAGATGATGCATGTGAATGCATTTTTTTACTTGTGCATGTAGTTATGTGGTGGAATTTATTTTCTAATCCTTTCAATGCCTCATTTTTCAGAGTCTTTTGTGGATACAAAGTTGACCTGTGTAGATGAACCCATCCTTCTCCGTGCTGTAAGGGGAGATAAAGTTGAAAGGCCCCCAGTGTGGCTAATGAGGCAAGCAGGGAGGTACATGAAGGCAGGTTCGAATGCTATAATTAGACTAAATTACTTATACACTTTCTCTATTAATCTCATATAGTAGTTTTTAAAGGCAAAATTGATACCAATTTAATGACTTCGAATAATTACCTTGATTGTGCTTGTGCAAACTACTATCTCTGCCCTCTACTTTTTCTGTTTTCCAAGATCAAATTGTTTTCTGCTTGTGATTAACTGTGATTACTTATAACTGCATATTTATGGAAATTGTAGAAGGGGGACGAGTCTACAACTATTTTATGTCATTATTTTGTGAGATGTACAGGGTTTGTGGCTTACCCGTTGCCCAAACATAAAAATTAAGAAACTAAAATTAGGGCAAATCACCTTAGAATCCAAGAATTCAGTAAGTTAATATTTTATTCTGTATTACGGGAAATTGGTGATATTGAGTCAGTTTTGTAGGATTGTGCAAAAATGAGTTTATGTGAAGCTTTTTTAATGAATGGGGACCATTGTGGTTTCCTTAATTTTTACTTCACACACATCCATATTTTAGTGTTTTTCAGTCTCACTAGCTAATGATAAATGACTGAAACTGGTCAATCTCTAGTAATTTGGTGAATGATTTTGTGTTTCTTGATTGGTATGATTCAGTAAACATTGTTGTTTAAGATATATATTTTGTTTTATTTGGAAATAATATCGTTGCAAGTAGTCATATACTCTATGTAATACCTTTCTCATAATCCTTCTCTCTTTTGTTTTGATGGTGACTTGTTTTTTCAAATGTCTGGTTTAATTGTTTGCCTTGGTGAGCTGCCTTATTGTCTAGAAACTTTGGAAATTTTTACAATATAACTGTCTAAGTATTTATGCTTTTATTTCTACCATCAAAGCTTAAGCGTAAAGTTTGACTTATCAATTCTCTTTAAGATTTAGCATGTGCATGATGCCATCATTTCTTTTTTGGCAGAGTTATCAATTGATATGTGAAAAGTACCCTTCATTCCGAGAAAGATCAGAAAATGTCGATCTTGTTGTTGAGATATCTCTGCAGCCATGGAAAGTTTTTCAGCCAGATGGGGTGAGAAATATTTTCACTCTTGGGGCTATTAGCTTGTTGTTGCTATCTATACAAAACTATCTAAAAGATAGGCTCTCTATATAAATTTGGTCTTGCTTTCTAGATGGACTGTTTACTTGTTCAAACCTATGCATGCTAACATTATTCAAAGAAAAAAGAGTTCTGTTTATTCAAATATGCATTCCCTCCATCAAACCCACCAGGTATTGTACCATGAAAATTGCTAACAAGAATTGGTTTTGACAATATGTTATTACAGGTTATTCTATTTTCAGATATTCTCACTCCGCTTCCCGGGATGAATATCCCTTTTGATATTGTAAAAGGAAAAGGCCCCGTCATTTATAATCCTATAAAGACCGGTGCAGATGTTGATCAAGTGAAAGAATTTGTTCCTGGAGAATATGTTCCTTATGTTGGGGAGGCTCTGACAATCCTGCGAAAAGAGGTGCGTTGGTTTTTTTTCTTTTCTTTTTGAAATTTAGCACTTCATGTACAATTATAGACTTCACAAATGCTGCCAATTATATCCTCTTAGTTTTTTATTAGTTTTTTATGTGTATCTTGGGAGTCATAATATAACGCTTTGGAAAACGACAACCGAATGACCCTTTTCTCATGTTGTTTAGATTCTCAATAATGTTTACTTTCTTCCTCTTGGCCCTACTCAAATAACAACTTCTTATAACTTCTATTGGCATAAAAATTATGATAAGATTTGATAATTGATCACTGACTTTTTGCTTTCTCTCGGACACAGGTTAAGAATGAAGCAGCAGTGTTGGGTTTTGTGGGAGCTCCATTCACACTTGCATCTTATGTGGTCGAAGGCGGTTCCTCGAAGAATTTTACAAAGATAAAGAGCTTAGCATTTTCTCAGCCAGAGGTACGCCTCTCTACCCGCTCTGTATCTTCTCAATGCAAATTGTTTGAGAGCATCTCATCCGCAATATGATCATAATGAGTTGGCAATTCTACATAGCCCAAAATGGTTCAGAGCATCTCATGCACAAGATGTTCGTAGTGAGTTGACAATTTTAACAAAACTATTTTTCTCAAATCTCATCTATGACTATTGTTCTCAAATCCTAAAGCTATTGTTGCATTCTCTCACAGATCCTCCACGCCTTGCTGCAAAAGTTTGCCGGTTCCATGGCCAAGTACATCCAATACCAAGCGGACCATGGTGCCCAAGCAGTCCAAATCTTTGACTCATGGGCCACTGAGCTCAGCCCAATAGACTTTGAAGAATTCAGCCTCCCTTACCTCAAACAAATAGTGAGCTCAGTTAAACTAACCCACCCTAACCTTCCTCTAATTCTCTATGCAAGTGGGTCAGGTGGGTTACTTGAAAGGCTCGCATTAACAGGTGTAGATGTTGTTAGCTTAGACTGGACTGTGGATATGGCTGAGGGCCGGAGTAGGCTGGGCCATGGAGTGGCAGTCCAAGGAAATGTGGATCCTGCAGCATTGTTTGGATCAAAGGATTTCATCACTAAACGTATTTATGATACGGTTAAGAAGGCTGGGGACAGTAAGCATGTGTTGAATCTTGGTCATGGGATCAAGGTTGGGACACCAGAGGAGAATGTAGCTCACTTTTTCGAGGTAGCAAAGGGAATAAGGTATTGAGATTGTAGTTTTTTGTAGAAGATTTTGTGTTTTTGATGAATCTATGGTGCTTTTTGAGCGAGGGAAGCACATTTATCGCTGATGCATTGTGTTTTGAGGTGGTGTTTTTAGTTACATTTTTTTAGAATTGGGCTTTGGGATTTTGTTATGTCAGATAAATGGGGGTTGTAAATTGAGAGAGAGAGAGAGAGAGAGAGAGAGAGAGAGAGAGTAGTTAGTAAACTAACTAATTATAATTGAGTTATAAATTTTTGTAAAATTTAAAGAAAAGTTTATATAAGGCTTCAACCTTATACTATAAAAGAAAGGATGAACCTTAAAACCTCATCAAAGAAAGTTATTCCCATGCTGAGAAGCTTTCAAATACATGAGAAAGAATTTACTTTTCTTTATTTGCATCTCTTTTCTATTATAGTCAATCCCATCTAGTCATATACATATATAGAATTTGAACCCGAATTCCCTTTCTGATTTATTATTTCTATCTTATTGGTCGTTATCTTTTATTTCAGCATATTGATTTTCGCTTACTTTTTTTTTATTTTCTATCTTTTCATGTATGGATTTTGTCTATTTCTACACATACGATTTACATATACAACGTATATCACTGTCAAGAGTTAATCATAAAACCCCACGAATGGATATATAAATTCTATGAAGTAAGTCAGTATTTATAGAAGGCATGGATAGGGTGGTCCGGCAAGATCATCATCTACGCATTTTCCAATTTCTCCCACCCATAATACAGTTAGGAGCAGGTTGTTAAAATTGTCTAACTTCAGCTGAAGAGATTGAAATCCTCGGTGCTCAACTCCAAACTGAAACAGAGCATAACTTATTTGATCTTCATGGGACTATCATACTGAGATATCATCTAAACTGCTAATTCTTTGAGAATATCATCCATATCAACTGTAAAAAATTCTTAGTACATCACCAAATTATATTTATATGTATTTAAAGTTTTATATTTATTCAAACTACTTAAAGTTTTTCTCTGGATTGGCAAGGCGCCGGAGCGCTTCACTTCGTCAACCAAAACAAACAGGTTTTCAAAATTAACTTAACAACATTAAGGGATTTATTTGATAAAAAAAGAGTGGAGAATCGATGATGCATAAAGAATTGAAATGCGTGGTGTATAAAAATAGTTTAAAATCAAACCATTTTTAAAGCTCGAAGCTGTTTTTTTTTCTAAATTCATGATCATAGAGTTGGAGAAGAGATATATCTTTAGAGTTTTTGCTGTGAGCACGTTGTATGAAACCAACTGGGTACCATGCCATACAAAATTAAAGTATGGCATGGTACCCAGTTGGATTGGGTACTCCTTCCAATGGATTGGGTAGTTATCTCTGTTGAAAAGAATTAAAAGGAAGCTTTGTTACAATGGATTGGGTAGTTTTCTCTGTTGAAAAGAATTAAAAGGAAGCTTTGTCACAAAAGGGTCGAGGTTTTCTACTTTTGAGAATTTACATCATTCAACATCCTCAAATTTGAGATCAATTGGTTAGGTCACCGGACCTTCAAATTTAGAACCCCACACTCACCTACCAAAAAGAAACTTTTGAGATGGCACGTTACGAACTTAATGTAATATAAAATAGATATAGTACATGGTATCTTAACCGTCCATTTTATAAACAAAGGGTTATAGATGATAAGTGATTCCTTGTTTAGGGTAAAACAACACGGGAAGTCAGTCCGCCACCTATTTTTATTAAGGAAAATTGCTTCAAGTCTTCATTATGCGGTCCCAGGGTATAAAACATCTATTTTAAAGATGGATGCAAATAGGTGGTCCATTTAAAAACAATTGAAAGTCACGGTCCAAATGTTTTTTTCATAAAATCATTATTTTTATTTCTTAAAATTTATTTATTTTTTTATATTCATGATTTTCATATTAGAGATTACATGTCCTTAAAAATTGGGTCTGAAAAGCCATCTCAAAAATAGACTTTTAAGAGTCACTCACTTCTACATGGAATCATAGAAACCGTGTCCTTTTATTAATACAAAAACTATAATACATTTAAGTATATAGGGATGTCCTTTGATGAGGAATATTTTCTGACTTTAGAAAGTCAATGGAAAGAGATTAAAGAGGCGGGTCTTGTTTGGTAAATTGTGGCAATTGAAACTATACCTTCAGTATTGCCGATAAATCCTCCACTTAATTAGTCTCACGAGAAATGTGTCTAAAGTTCCACCAGTAATTTCGAAACAATTGAATACAATTGTGAACTAAAGTAGGACATTTCCATGGAACTATCATAGAATTCTGGATCGAACACGCATCAATTTTGGAGTCGTCTCATTCTCAACATTCCTACAAGTTAATTTGTTGCACCAACTGCAATCCCCTCAGTAAAGCCCAAAATTTAGCTGCATTATTTTGTATTTCCTCGAAATGATATGAGAAGGCAATTATAAATGAGAGAGTCAAGATGTATGAGAGCAACACCTTTGCATTTATGTCAAATAGGGAAGAAAACACCAGTTCTAGGTTTAAGAAGGGTGATAACCTTAAATTTTCTCTAGATTGTATTAGGTAGGTTTAAGAAGGGTGATGACCTTAAATTTTCTTTGGATTGTATTAGGTAGGTTTAAGAAGGGTGATGACCTTAAATTTTCTCTAGATTGTATTAAGTAGGTTTAAGAAGGGTGATGACCTTAAATTTTCTCTTAGATTGTGTTAGGTAAAGGGCTGGATTGGGTTAAGCAGGCAATTAGCTTAAAATTCTATCAAAACTCATTAAGAGGGAAAAAAACATCCATTTGGATATGTGAAGTGTGAAGAGTCTCAGGTGTCTATGAAGAGACTTGGTGTCTATTAATCGATACAAATATACAAGCTTGTCTTTGTCTTATATAGACAATTACATATAACAATAATAGAAATAAATCACAGACATCTATATTACATTCAAATTTACCATAAATACAAAATATTATACCTACACTTCTCATATATACAATATACAACTTTCATAATAACCTGATATATAATATATACTTTCCTTTTGTATGAAGAATGTGATGGATTCACGTGCATGTACACTTTTAGCACATTTTCATTTGCATGGATGCGGGTTGAGTTCGTGGCTTGCAAATATTTTATTGCACAAGAACGAAGTTCGATTCGGAAATATTGGTTCCACAAAGGTGTTGCGAATAAATTTTTGGGCAAATAGGCGCCATGAATAATAGCAAGGTGCAAATAGTATTCTTTGGACTTTCGACCAGAGAAGATTGTTTAAGCATTGTTTGGATGTCGAGAAAATGCGAACAATAATGTTTGTCTGCAAAATGCACTCTGCAGTGACTTTATTAATAATAACAAAATAGTCCCTGTTTGGGCAAGCTTCCATATTTTGACCATAGCTTCTAAATTGGGCTTTATATTGAGACTAGATTTGGCTCGTTGGATAGTGCTTAGGGTTTCCACAAGACAGATTTGGTTTGAGGTTGAACAAATGCAAATTTCATATATATAAATGCTGTTAAATTTAGTGGTCCAGGCATAAAGCATACCAGTGTGTTGGTGAGCACATAGAAATTTCATATTTGATCAGGGAAAAAAATTAAATAAAATTAGTATTAAAAAGTAAATTGGATAAACATATAAAGACATAAGTTGCCACGAAAGTCTAACATTAATAGGCATCGAGGCGGATGACAAAAGTATATCAATGGTTCATTTATTTTTTGCTGATTATAAATTATAGGACTATTTCTATTTGGTAAAAGAATGTCACATTGTTTCAGTGTGAAATCCGGCAACTTGAGATATAACACAATATTAAAAAAAAATTATTGGGGCTTCGAACAGTAAAAAACAATGCCCACAGCAATCGAATGTTACATTTGATGGCTAAAAAAATGCAATGGCCATGTCTTATATTATAAAGTCTCCCTAGTCGCCAAGCACCAGATGTTATAAGTAGATTGATATGTCTCTCCTTCAATATGATGTTCCACCTCCTTTGCTGCCTAACCTCAAATTTGGACCAAATGTGCAGCATCCTAAATCAAAATCAAAAGGTCAAAAGTCACCCTCAGAGTTCAAGAAACTCTGAACCATTTGTGCTGCATCTAACATGGACCACTCAAATGCATATGGAGAGTGGATCCAAAAGCTGTTGCGGCAAGCAATGTTTCTAGTCTTTTTATGCACATTGCTTTCCAAAATCTTTTCAAAATTATAAGATTTTTCAATTGAAATAAGTGCACCCAAAGATATTTGAGGATTGAATAGTACCTCCACTTATCGCGGGCTTAATTTGACCGGCAATGGATAATAGCCCAAGTGTTGTAGATTGATATTGAGTGTCTGACCATTTCTTATGGAGTTAATGGCTGGGAAACAAGAAAGTCATCATCTAGAAAATCCAAACCGTCCAATCTCCAATGTTATTTAAAAAATATTGGTTCCAAACATTTGAGATAGAAAGGTAATTTATCCCTTGCATGTGTTTAAATTATTACTTTCACTTTTGGTACAAGGAGGTTATTCTGGATGATCAATTAAATTTGTATGTGTGTCATACTCTAGATTTTGATCTTTAGATAAATTTTTTAGATATTTTATCTAAAAATATTTAGATTTTTAGATTTTGTGACATACTCTAGATTTTGAATTTTATGACCTCACTGTATCAAAGGTATATGGTTTTATAATATTCAATCTTATAAATTTGGAGGCCTGGGAGTTATAATCTTCGTTTTGGTCATTTTTCCTTTGAGCGAGTATCGCGACAGTCTATAATATATGAAAGAAAGACCTATGTAATCTTTTGTCGGGAAAATACAATTTTTTTTAATAATAATCAAACCTTATAATTTTGGCAACAAGATCACTCACAGATGGTCTTATTACAAACAATAGAAATGCCAAAACAATAAATAACACATCAATAAAATAAATCTCAACTACTTGATGCCATTCATACAACCTAATACTATGCTTGAGAATATAAAATAAAAGAACAAACAATTAAAAGAAAAGATGTCGGAGATTACCTTAACCGAGTTTTTTATACTGCATACTGAGTCACTACATCCAATGGTGCGGGATCAGCGGTTTAGCTTCAATCTCGAACCGGGAAAGCTAATTTTGGTCAAACTAGATAACCATCATTAAATCGCTACAAAATCCTAACTCCAAAATAATTAGGCTCAAACCCTAATTTTTCCAAACCACCCTTATATTAGATCATGAGAGAGAGAGAGAGTCTCTATGTTGGGGTGTGCCCCCTAGGGTCTTTTTAGGAGAGAGAAAGAGAGTAGAGAGAGAAAATCAGAGAGTAGAGAGAAAGGGGCTTGGCCCCTAGGGAAGGGAGAGAGAGAGGTGTGTTGAGATGGGGGAAGAGCATATCTATTTATAGTGAAATTTTGGTCTAAGGTTTCTCCTAGTTTGCTTCTTTTTTGATATTGAATATGGACCATTGATCAAGGTGACTTGTGGGGTGAGAGATCTGAGCAATCCATTCCATAAATGGGCCAACAACATTATGGAAGGTGCATGAACCATTATCCCCCTTTTCTTAAACCATTT
>NW_006498404.1:4432254-4462608 GCF_000471905.2 Amborella trichopoda
ATAATGCATACCATAAATTTCATATTCCATCTCATATTTTCCATAAGAATATTTCAATAATATCAAGTCAAGATATTTCTTCAAGATAAGATATGGTCAATAATTCCTAATCAATATTTAACCATATGCTAAAAGATATAGTTACCATATTTAACAAACTTGAAGACAAAGCAACAAGAGAAGGTATCCAAGGGTGGGGCATGCCACCCATGTATGGTACGTGGGGCCCCACCTAATAACCACATGGTGGGCCCATGTGCACTATGGGCCCCCATGTATATTTTTTTAATAAATATTTTAAAATTAAACAAAATGAATTTTAAAACATTATAACTTTGTAAATTAATAACTTCATTTTTAGAAGTCCAAAAATAAGAAATAAAATATCAAATGACTTATAAAAATTCAAATAATAAATCTAAAATAATTTAATAATAAAATGAGCACAATTAAATTAATATGGTGGGAAGTAGATCCATATAGTTCAGGAATTCAATCAATGATCACGGGGTACTCCACCTTAAACTGTGGACTACAGACCATACTTGCTTTATCGAACCGACCCAGTATTTCCCATGACCCACAGTCCAAGCAGGGGCTCATTAGCGAGTCACCAAAGTTTAATCGATGAGCCAAAGAGTTGCAATCCCAGTCTGTGGATTACAGATCCTCCCCTAAAGACAAGTCAAGGTCACCACGATCTGATGCGACCACAGCTCTATGACGCATAGGGGTATCCCTCGCACATGCTTATGCTTCACCCAAAGGTGGATATCTAACTTTCCTAAACGATCTATCTATATGCATGCCGTGTGATGGAACATGAATGAGGTTTTGGCCCTCGTCTCTATAGGACTACCATCACACACAAGGGTCACATTGTCCTTCAGCTCACTCATCTAGGCATAAGCTCCGACCTCATCAAGGGCTAACTCAGGTACCTTCGGTTTTCCAACTGACTGGCCAAGAACGTCAAGCACAGTCTGGTATCAGTAAATATCATTAGCTTAGTATGGCCTTCGAGGGACTACACTCCCACCGAGTTTATGTTCCACTATAATAAATGTTTTTCATTACACACTCATAAGGCCTTTAAAGGCAACATAAACCCAACATCTCCCGTTTGGCCTATGAAGGACTTACATTATCTCTTCCTCCATTTCTCTGATCCCCATCTCTGTCACATGTCTTACAAAAACATTAGGGACAACTCCTTTAGTCCGAGGGTATGCAATCATCAAATATGTAGATATGAGCTGATATCGATAGCTTTCAATCTCACCTCATTTCTCAAGTGATAGAAGTATGACTTGATATGCTTGGAATTCTTGTGAAACCGAGGCTCCTTAGAGACACAAATAGCCGTCGTGTTGTCAAAGAAAATTCACACCGCCTCACAACTTACAGGATGTAAATTAAGTTGAATAAGAAACTTTTTAATCCACGCAGCCTCCTTGGCTGCTAGACAGCAGGCCACATACTCGGATTTCGTGGTGGACAAAGCTACAATATCTTGTTTCTTTGACTTTCAAGAAACCGTACCCCCTCCAAGCATAAACACATACCCAGATGTAGACTTCCCATCATCTGGATCCTCGAGATAGCTTGCATTTGAATATCTCTCTATTGCTATTTCAGTTCCCCCCTTATATGTGAGCCCATAGTTCATGGTCCCTTTTAAATATCTGAGAATTCTTTTTACTGTTTTCCAATGCTCCTCTCTTGGATTACTTTGGAAATAGCTCACTAGACTCATGACGAAGGACAAGTCAGGCATTGTTCCCGTCATGACGTATATAAGAGACCCAATTGCGCTCCTGTATGATACTCTCTCCATAGCTCTTATATCCATGTCTTCGGTATGACACATTTTATTAGTAAGCTTGGTCTTTTTGTCAATTGACATGGGTTTATACATACTCATATCAAACTTTTTCAGTATCCTCTTACAATAGGTTGCCTAGGAAAGTTGGATAGTCGTCTCTCCGGTTTCTTATTATCTTGATGCCCAACACATATGAAGCTTCTCCAAGATCCTTCATATCGAAGTGTTGTGCAAGGAAATTTTTCGTTTCTACTACTAGGGCAATTGAGCTACTAACAATTAGCATATCATCCACGTACATCACTCGCACTGACCTTTTGATATATGCAATAATCCTCATTATTTGTAGAAAATCCTGCAAGAGCAAGGATCTTTTGGAATTTTATGTACCACTGTCGCAATGCTTGTTTCAGGCCATAAAGGGATTTATTCAGTTTGTATATAAGGTTCTATTTCTCTTTCTCCTCAAATCCCTCAGGTTGGGTCATGTAATTTTTTTTTTCTAAATCCCCATTTAGAAATGCTGTTTTGACATCCATTTGATGCACTTCAAAGTCAAAATGGGCTGCTATAGCGATAAGGATTCAGATGGATGAAAATTTGGCAATAGGGGAAAAAGTTTCCTCATAATCTATCCCTTCTTTCTGGGTGAAACTCTTTGCAACCAACCTAGCTTTGTATTTTTCTATTTTTCCTTCAGAGTTCAATTTTTTCTTGAAAATCTACTTACAACCAATGACCTTACGTTTTTTCAGGTAGGGGTACTAATTCCCATACATGGTTTTGGTTAATGGAAGCATACTCATCTTTCATGGCTTTTACACAGTATTCCCTTTCAGGACAGGTTAAGGCTTCAAG
The DNA here is from genome assembly GCF_000471905.2 of Amborella trichopoda. The sequence goes on from NW_006498404.1 coordinate 4,434,938, forward strand.
GTGAGTTCTAGGTTCTAAATCTGGATCTTCCCCAACCTTATCAAAATGTTCCCCAAGATAGACAAAATGTTTTAGGTAAAGAGGTGGTCTACTGATTCGGTTACTTCGTCTTGGTTCAAGTAAATGTTCACTTTCTTTAGGGGGTTAAAAAACAGGTTGGGTTGGTTTAAAAGTTTCAAGTTCAGGGTCTTGAATTACATCCTTGTTTTTGGCCTCCACATAAAAGTTGGCTTGTTTTCTACTCACCCTTGCTTCAATGAACTCTTCCTCAAAGAAGTGAGCATCACGGCTTTCAATAACCGTACAAGTTTCAAGGTTGTAGAATTGATACCCCTTACTATGATCTAGATAACCAATGAAAATGGATTTGACAGTTTTGGGTTGCAATTTGATTCTATTTTGAAGTAGGATAAAAACATAGGCTGAGCAACCCCAAACTTTCAGGTGTTCAAGGGAGGGAGTACGACCTGTGAAAATTTCGTGAGGAGTTAGTGGGGTAGCTTTTCTGGGAGTCTGGTTAAGGATGTAACAAGCCGTTAATACGACTTCTCCCCAAAACTCCAATGAGAGATTTGCATGCCCCATCATACTCCTTACTATTTTCACTAAGGTCTTATTTCTTCTCTCAGCTACATCATTTTGTTCAGGAGTTTAAGGCATTGTGTACCGATGGATGATCCCATTTTCAATGCACAATTCTTTGAAAAGGTCAGATGAATATTCCCTCCCTTTATCGATTTTCAGGACTTTAATTTTCATATTACTTTGATTTTCTACTTGGGGCCTTATATTCTTAGAATGTTTCTAGGGCTTTTGATTTTGCAAATAAGGTACACATGGCCATATCGCGAGTGGTCATCTATAAAAGAGATAAAATATCTTTTTCTACTTTATGTGGTCACATTCATAGGTCCACATATGTCACTATGAATGATTTCCAATACGCTAGTAGCTCTTTTTGCCTTGGTGATATTTTTTCTTATTAGTTTTTCTTGCACACAAGACTCGCACACTTTCGATAAATCTCCCTTAGAATTATGAAGAATCTTGTCCCTTTTTAATCTTTCTATTCGTTTGATATTAATGTGTCCTAACCTCATATGCCATAGGGTAGCATCTAATTCATTAGGGGACGAGATATAAGCAACGTTCTCTTTTATTTCAATAGTAAATAACCCCTATACAAGTCATCCAATCATGATCGCATCTTTCCCCTTCTTAACCACCACTTTCTCCCCAATGAAAGTAGTTATGAATCCAGCCATAGACATCTTAAGAACCGAAACCAAGCACTTCCTCATATCAGGAGCATAAAGTGCTTGTTTTAGGATCAATGTGCTCCCACTTTTTAGTTTCAGCTCAAAATCTCCAACTCCAAGTACATCACTCTTTTGATTTCCTCCCATATAAAAATGCTGCTGTCCTAGCCCCATGGGAGTGAAAGAACGGTAACCTTCCTTGGTGTTTGTGATATGGGCCGTAACCCCCTAGTCAAGACACCATAAAGCTTCCTTGAGGTCAGTTAGCTTGAATTCAAAAACCACACATGCCAATTCCTTGTTAGTTCCACCAGATTCGTTGAACTGACAACTATTGGCTATGTGGCCCACCTTCTTGCAAATAAAACAAGTTCGAGTCTCTCTCTTTGCTCCCTTATTTCCAAAATCTTTTCTTTTGAAATATCTTTTCTTCTCAAAAGTATTTCTTCCCTTTCCTTTTTAAAATTTAAAAGATAGTTGAGATTTTACTATATGCATAACATCCCTTGGGTTTTGCCTTGAACTCCTCATTTCTTCTTCAGATTTGATGGTCATGATGAGTTCCTCCAATTTCGGTGTCTGTCTTCTAGTAGAGATGGAAGATATGAAAGCTTCTCATGAATTAGGAAGAGAATTCATTAAATGAATTACTTGCATAGATTCATTGGGCTTCATGCCTGTATCTTCTAAATCTCTGACTAGCGCATGAAACATGTGCACATGATATGCAAACTTGGTACCTTCTACCATTTTTAAATCATTGTACCTTCTTATAGCTATAATTTGCTTCATGAGAGAGGGTTCAATATACTCTCTTTCAAGTTTATCAAAAATCTCACTTGCAGTATAGATTGACTCGTACTCAGAAGCATACGAGTTAGTCATGATACATAAAAGAATGTACTTGCATATCAAGTTCCTCCTCTTCCAGTTGGCTACTCATCTTTGATTATTTGAGATGAGTCGTCAGTTGGACGATGAGGTTGGTCCTCAAAGAGTACCTCATACAAGTTTTCTTCATAGAGCACAAATTTGATTTTTCTTTTCCATGAAGCAAAGTTGGTCCCATCAAACCTTTCAGTTTTCAGGATCTCAGAGATGAAGGTACGAGCAGCCATTATATTTCTATTTTCAAGCAAAAAATAAGAAAAGACTCATAATGGCAATCAAGTAAAACTAGCTTTGATACCAATGAAAGAAAGACATATGTAATCTTTTGTTGGGGAAATCCAAATTTTTTTTTTTTATAATAATAATCACCCGTTATAATTTTGGCAACAAGATCACTCACAGATCGTCTTATTATAAACAATAGAAATTCCAAAAAAATGAATAGCACATCAATAAAATAAATCTCAATTACTTGATGCCATTCATACAACCTAATATTGTTATTGAGAATATAAAATAAAAGAACAAATAATTAAAAGAAAAGATGTAGGAGATTACCTCCACCGGGCTTTTTACACCCAACTCCGAGTTACCACATCCAATGGCTTGGGATCAACGGTTTGGCTTCAATCTTGAACCGAAAAAGCTAATTTCGGCCAAACTAGGTAACCACCCTTAAATCTCTACAAAACCTTAACTCAAAAATAATTAGGCACAAACCCTAATTTTCCCAATCCTTAGATTAGATCATGAGAGAGAGAGAGAGAGTCTCTATGTTGGGGCATACCCCTAAGGTCTTTTTAGGAGAGAGAGTAGAGAGAGAAAATCAGAGAGTAAAGAGATAGGGCGTGGCCCTAGGGAAGAGAGAGAGAGAGAGTTTATAGGAGAGTGAGAGGTGTGTAGAGATTGGAGGAAGAGCACCCCTATTTATAGTGAAATTTAAGTCTAGGGTTTCTTTAAGATTTCCCATAGTTTGCCTCTTTTTTGATATTGAATATAGACCGTTGATCAATGTGACTTGTGGGGTGAGAGATTTGAGCCATCCATGAAAGAAAGACCTATGTAATCTTTTGCAGGGGAAATACAATATTTTATTTTTTAAATAATAATCACCCCTTATAATTTTGGCAGCAAGATCACTCACAGATGGTCTTATTACAAACAATAGATATTTCAAAAAAATAAATAACACATCAATAAAATAAATCTCAATTACTTGATGTCATTCATACAACCTAATACTGTGCTTGAGAATATAAAATAAAAGAAACTTATTCTTTTATGTAAGGGGCATTATTAGAAGTATTTTTTTCAATTTGAAATTTTATGATCCACTTTAAAATTATGAAATGAGTATTTTGTAAAGAAAGTAGATTTTAAGTTCTTAAACATTTACATTAGATGGTCCAAAAATTGGTTGATATCCCCATTCAGATATCGGGTGGTCTCTACTCAATTCTAGGATTAAATTTTCTTTGACAAGGTTACATAGGAATCTACTCAATTCTAGGACAATGTTATTATTAAATTTTTTTTTGACATGGTTACATAGGAATGGAACTTGAGAAGTAGTGCGTTGAAAACCTAACTACTACTATTTGACCCAAATCCAATTCGGACGTTATTTTTTAAGCACATCTAAAGTGCCGTTTGAAATTTTTCCTTAAGTGCACGCTATATCCCCAAAATTTGAAATCCTAAAAGTACCTCGGACAAGATTTTGTTTAAGGGAGTGAATGTCAAATAGAATGTTTTTTTTTTTTTTTCTTCTTTTTTTTTTAAAAAATGCTGTGGTGGAGGATAGATAATCACAAACATGTAGAAATGCAAAAAGCAAGGCCATCATTCAAGGGGGTATCATTTGGAGAGAGAGAGAGAAAAAGAGAGGAGGCATAAGTGGATAAGGGGATAGTTTTTGTAGAACTTTACCCTTACTCAATTGCAAGATAAGCTATGACGGTTCAAGGGGTTATCAGGAGTGGTTGGCCCTTATCTTGTTGACGCCATGGACTACTGACTTTTCGTTTCTTTTCATATTTTAAATAACGAGTTCTTAATTGAGCTTCTTTTGTGTGTTTTTCAATATTTTTTTTTGCCAAATATATACAGTGAAATTATTTATTTTTGATACAAGAAGGTTACAATCATCATTGATCCTCATATTTGAAATCTAGTGGTTGAGGATGTGCCATATTTTCATCTATTAGATTTCATATTCAATGACCAAAAATAATGTTGAAGTAGTTGTACCAAAAATAAATGGTCTCATAGTATAGAATACCTCTTCTTTGTTAATGTGATTTGAAATTTAATGCATAATGTGGTTCCGAATTGTGAAAAATTCATGTTTTTTATGCTTTGCATGCGTTATAGAGGTATCAAGATGCCCCCCGCCCCCCCTCCCCCCCAAATCAATAATGGTGCCCTCAGATGTCCCTCTGATCTCTTCCACAACCTTCTTCACTTCTACAAAGGTTGCTCCAAAAGGGAGCGAAAGGGCTTCTTCCAAGCTCCAAAGTTGTCTAAGAGAGAGAGAGAGAGAGAGAGAGAGAGAAATGAAGGCGTGAGAATGAGAGGGAGATGAGGGCTTGGGGGGGGGGGGTGGTATGTTACAAGGTAGGGAGAGGATGGAAGGGTTACAAGGTAGGGAGAGGATGGAAGGAGAGGTGGCAACAAGCCACCTCCAAGTGGCAGGTATAAGGGTGATGTGGTAACAAAGGGGTGACACATGGAGAGGGGAAAGAGTAGGGGAAAAAGGAAAAGAGATAGTCCCTCACGGACCACCCTATACCACCCATCCTGGTGGTCTAAATTTACTGTATCCCTATACTCGCGGCGACACCTCCCTCTCACCGTTAGGAATGTTTGGGCCCTCTTCAAGCATGGCGCTGGCCCCTCACACTATCGTGCGCTCTATCGCCATGCACCTTCTCACTCTGCCGCACGACCTTCACGCCAAAAAAAGTGTGGGTCCTTACATTATACCCCCCTTAAAAAAAGATTTTGTCCTCTCGTGAATGATATTGTCATAAAACCCGGTTCAGAGAAATTTCTTGGTCGCGCAGGACTTGGACTCTCATGTCTATGAACTCAATTGGCTGCTCAATATAAGTTGAGTCTTCCTTGATCGGGACTGGCTCATACTTTAAGACGTGGGACGGATTGGGCTGGTACTTCCTCAACAATGAAACATGGAAGACATTATGAATATTAGTCAACTCGGGAGGTATAGCCAATTGATATGCCGCTGCTCCAATTCTTTTTAATATTTCAAAAGGTCCAATGAATCGCGGACTTAGTTTCCCTTTCTTGCCAAATCTCATAATTCCTTTCGTTAGCGACACGTTTAGAAAGACCCGATCTCCTATTTCAAACTCGAGGTCCCTTTTCTGGTTATCGGCATAACTCTTCTGCCGACTCTGAGCCTTTCTTGAATTAAGGCAATCTTTTCCGATGTTACTTGTACAATTTCCGGTCCTAACAATCTCCTTTTTCCAACTTCTTCCCAACACACTGACGATCTACATTTCCTCGCCTGTACAAGGCCACAAAAGGTGTTATTTGAATACTGACCTGGAAACTATTGGACTGGCTATCCATGCACCCTGCTATAGTAAACTGCCAATATAAGACTGTAACCCTTAGACGTCCAAACCAACTTGAGTTGAACTTTGTTTGTATCAAGGAGGTTTCCCCTTTGCACTTTATTTCGGCTTTGTGGCTTCCCGGTTACTAGCTAAAAGATGTTTTGGATATCTAGCTTATATGGTAGAAAATCGGGATGACTGGTATAAGTTGGAAGAAATACCGGTGGTGAGAAAATATCCATAAGTCTTTCCCAAAGAGTTAACCTCTTTACCTTCAGTCAGAGAGATAGAATGCGAGATAAATATGGCCCTGGGCACGACCTCCATTTCTAAAGCTCCTTAAAGGATGGCCCCAACGGAACTAAAAGAACTGAAGGAACAATTACAAGAGTTGTTCGAGAAGGGATTTATTCGACCTAGTGTATCGCCCTAGGATGCAACTATCCTATTTGTTAAAAAGAAAGATGGTTCTTTGAGGTTATGTATAGATTATCGGCAGCGGAATACCCCTTGCCCATAATTGATGGTCTTTTTTACCAACTCTAAGGGGCCCATGTATTTTTCAAGATTGACTACTGCCCCAATATTAATTTTACCTGAAGGAAATGAAGGTTTTGTAATTTATACTGATGCTTCTCACAGGGGACTTGGATGTGTGTTAATTGAATACAAGAGGGTTATAACCTATACTTCCAGACAAATAAAGCCACACGAGGAAAACTATCTGACCCATAACCTAGAGCTTGCGGTTGTCGTAAGAATGGAGGGTCTCTCTCTCTTTTGAAACTGTCAGTGAGAATGGAGGTTCTCTGTATCTCTCCCTTTGTTTTTCAAGGAACTCCCATACCACATTCCAAATAAACTCTCTCCAATCTTCTCTCTCCATTTACATGCACACATATTTTGAATAAGGAAATTTGTTAGCACAAGGCCGTAGCTTTTTAAAACAGCATCTCACTAGAAACCATTAAATCCATCATCTCAATCTCAACAATTAGATGTGTCAATAGAAAAAGACAGATTGCAAATCCTAAAATAGTGTATATCATTATAGGGTGTGGTTTGCATAAAGTTGTAATATTAAGTAATCTAAGATGCACCTTTCAAACTTTGTCATGAGACATGATTGTAGTATCGAAAATTTTTAAAGATGTTGCAAAAATTTATTTTTATATTTAATTATAAAATTTTACAAGTTAAAAGTGATTCAAATCAAACAAATACAGAAACCCATAAATAGTCCAGATAATATGTTGTAAAATGTACTATTTTTAACGCTTCCAATCTCTTTTCTCTTCATACCTATACATTTCAATGTCAAAATCATCAATTAGATATTCTTTCAAACATCCAGACAACCTTTTTCAAAAGATTTTAGAGGTTCAACTTAATTCAAAATTTAAAATATCAAAATTATATGAACTTTTTTCATCTGTCAATTTTCAAGGATATCATAAATTTGCCAAAACTAAGACGACTTACAGATCTTCACGTCTTGTTATCATGTGCGGAATTAAATAATCAAATAATCAACGGCACCCTTTGAATAAAATAATCAATTTGACTGGCCGACATCCAGCTAGCAAGGCGAATATGCCTACACAAGTAATATGCCTAACGTTTCAAAAAAAAAATAAAAAAAATGAATCTACCTTTCATGATCCTAGGTTTGCCTATTGATTTACCCCTGGTTTTCACTAAACGTGGCATAATAATAATATAACATTATTGATACCGAAAATAATAGTAAGGGGATTAGAGCGGGGTGGAGGTTTATGGGAATTCGAGAACCCTAGCTTGCGGAATTGGGAATCTCAAATATTGGGATTCCACCCAAAATCGTATACTCAATTGGTCAAATGTGAAGTAGATGAATACAACTATAAATAGAGCGCGAGAAATAAAGGAAATATAAAAAACACACCACAACAACACACGATTTATGTGGTTCACCCCGTAGGGCTACATCCATGGCCTCGATAACTAGAAATCCACTATCACAATGAATATTACAGTTTTAGGTTACAAGATATAATACTTATCTCTAAACATCGGTAAAAGACTATCACCAATTTTCTCTTCTAAACCCGCTCTCCAAACCGAGCAACATTGTCGATCAACATTGTGGAATTTTCACAAACACTTTGCCTTCATTGTGGAATTTTTACAAACACTTTGCCTTCATATTTCTCTCCACCTCAATCCATGGATATTTCTTGAATTCTTCTCACTTACCTCAATTGTGGAATTTTCACAAACATTTTACTTTCATATTTCTCCACCTCAAACTCCACCATTCATCATTTTCTTAATGTAAGCCCTAGCCCCTCGTACACCCCTTATGCTTTGATACTAATTATAGGGATCTCGAGAACCCCTCAGCTTGCAGAACCGAGAATCCCAAGTACCACGATCCCACCCAATATCGTGTACTCAATTGGCCAAATACGAAGTAGATGAATACAACTATAAATCAAGTGCGAGAAATAAAATAACTATAAAAAGCTTATCACAGCAATACACGATTTACGTGGTTCACCTCGTACGATTACATCCACGGCCTCAGCAACTAGAAATCCACTATCACAATGAAGATTATAGTTTTGGGTTACCAAAAGATAATACCTATATCTAAACATTGGTAAAAGACCATCACCGATATTCCCTTCTAAATCTGCTCTCCAGACCGACCGTTGATCAACATCATCTTTCCCACCACAATACTGCTATCGGAAAGATAATCTTGATAACAACCAAGAGACTTTCTCTCTCCAGAAGTGAAAGTTGACCAACCCCAAACTCATGTCTTTCTTGGAGACCCATCTCCACATTGGAGATCCATTTCCATAAGCCCTAAAGGGGTGACCCTCAAAGGATGGGTATTATGTCATCTTTCACTCTCTCATAAATATATCACTTTCTTGCTGCCCAAGAAAGTCAATTTCGTATTTCCTATAATACCTTAATATTTAGAAGAAAATATGAGTGTAATGACTTGGCTATCACCAAACCCAACAAAAGTGGATGGCTTGGGCCGGGCTAGGGCTGGTGCGAGTCTGCTCAATTCCACTTGACCTTACTGGGCCAAGGGAACTACTCTAGGCATGGGATTGATTGGGGAAAAATGGACCTGACGTAGGCCCGACCCTACCTTGGTTGGGTGGGCTAACTAGGCCTTGTTGACGGTCAGGACGGATCAATATAGGTTAGATTTTCTACAAAAATAATTAATTAAAATGACTAAAAAATGGGTCAGACCGGGACAACCTAAGTATGACCCCTAGACCCAAGCCCTGTCTAACTGGAGCATTGAGCCTGCATTTCATACACTAGGTTAAATGTCGTGGCATGGGTCCTGGCTACATGGAGCGGGGCCGGCCGGGCCTATTGGGCTGGATGGGGTTGCCATCCCTATTGCCACCCTTAGATTAGAGGAAGACTCATCGGTAGAATTAATAGCAATGCTTACTATGCTTCAATTGGGGGGAAGATATTTAATAATTAATTTTTCTTATAATAACTCATAATTAAACAAACTAAGATTTCACTTACCAAAAAAAGAGGATTGAGCTCGTGCTGACAGCACGCAACTGGCTGGGTCGGCAATCTAGTTCCTACTCTTTTAAGGCGAAATTAAATGAATCTAATTATTTTTGTAATTAGATGAAGATGGAATTAATTTATTTAAGAAATGATGTTGAGCTGGTTACTGTAGAAGTGGACGTGACGAATAATTAATTGAAAAATAGATTAAGAAAATCCAACCTATGTGAACAATGACCAATGAACGCAATGAAAAGAGATGTATAATGGGAGGCAAGAGTTAACACACATAACCATGAAAATATGGTTGTGAATCGGTGCCTTGGTATGTCATACTCAAAGTAAAAATTAAAATTGAAAACTAGGCATAATTTATGTTTGTTAATTTTTGGCCCGTCTGAATGTTTGATTGTTAGATTTTGATTAGTTAGACCGATTAAACATAATTAAACTGCTACTTTTTATAAGAGTATAGTTTATAAAAAAGGCTAACCTTAAAGTCAAAATTGAGGTGCACCTCCAAACCTTGCAAAAAATGAAATTCCCTTGACAAAAACGGCTACGATGACCTAAAAATCTTTCCACCCTTTAGTTATGAAAGTTAGAGCTACAATAATGGTACAAATCGAATAAATTTGTAAACATTCTAAAATCTTGAAAATGGATGGTCAAAATTTAGTGTTATTAATTAAAGAAGCCAAGGTCCAAAAGTACAATGAAAAATAGAGAAAAAAATATAGAAATGCAAATTGTACTCCTTATTATGTAGAGCTGAACAAACCAAAACCACTAAACTCAAGGATCCAACCCCACCCACCACCTAAGACTAACGAACTCCCCCAAAACCTAACCACCCCAAAAAACTCCCAATCTAATCCATACGTGCATCTTCCCTTATGTAATCTCCTGATGAGGTCGGGGTTGGGGAGGTTCGCACCCTACATTGAGTTGGTGCCCGTAAACCGATCATGGCAGTGTCCAGCACGGTGACGGTGCACAACCAGTGGCCAAAAAGTAGGAACATACCACTTCTAGACTTACAATGGTTTTATGTTTGATGTCCATGCATCTGGAGACTGAGATCAATTATAAAGTATTTCAGCTTTTGAACAAATTTTTTTTGGTGGGTTTTTAAGACGCGTCTTACATTTACTATCATTTTTTTTAATTATATATAATATATTTCACATTTTAAATTATTAATTATACCATTATTTATATTTGGAAAATTTAACAAAATGCACATGATAGATAACCGATTTAATATTTTACTTATATAGTTTGATTTAGTTAATAGTTTAGGAAATTTAGCAAAATACACAAGAGAGATGACCTATTTAATATTGCACTTATACAATTTGATTTAGTTAATAGTTTGGGAAATTTAGCAAAATGCACATGAGAGATGACCTATTTAATATTTTATAATGAAGTTTGATTTAATTACAAAATACCCATTAAAAAGCAAATAAAAATGAGTTGGAATAATTGTAAATATGTAAAATGTTGAATAATGCATCTCTTCTTAGAAATTTGATGAATTTTCTTTTATATGTTTGAAGTCTTATGCAGCCAATTCAGCTCACAGTCGAAACAATTTTGACTAGACTGTACCCCTAACTGCTCATGTGCCAATCAATCCAAATAACATAGCAAGAAATACTGTTTAACTTAGTGATTTAAAAATCGTCAAGCTTGCTCAAAAACACGAAAAACATCTCAAATTTGAAAGTGCGTCATTTAAGGGGGGAAAAAAGCCTAAGAATTACAATATTTTCTGATGTAAAAATAATTGACAGTCAGGGAACCGGGCTCCGACCCAGAGAGAGAGAGAGAGAGAGAGAGATATGGTCAAGAAATTAAAATTGAAATATTTCGGTTATGATCACCAAGGTGCATCATGATGAAGCCCACTAACACCAAATAAGCATTCCATTAAAAAAGACAATTACCAACGCATTATTTATCGAAAAAATCTCATATAAATAATGCATTTCCCCCAAAAATGTCCAGAAACAATGCTTTGGCCTTATTAAATGAACAACTGTTCTTTGAACTTTGTTTTAGTCATAGGCAATAGAATTATTTTTATTATTATTAAAAAATAGAAAAAGTTTATATAGGGTTGCAACCTTATATGTAGAACTACGGATGCACCTAAAAAATCCATTGAAAAGGTAGTTTTAGTGTTGAAAAACCCTTTGATTGATCATCTCGACGTCGAGATGTATGACCATGAAAAATAAAAAGATTTTAAGTTTCAGAAATAGTGCATTTTACAACATATTACCTACACCATCCATTTTCAAGATTTTCATATGTTGATAGATGTACTTGATTTTAATCATTTTTTAAATTTAAAATTTTATAATTAGATATAAAAATAGATTTTGACATAATCCTAATAACATTTTTCATCAAAATTATATACCGTGATAAAATTTGAAGGTGCACATTACCTCTACAGTTATGGATGCATCCGTATGCTAACTGCACTTTTAAAAAGATATCTCGAAAATCAGGACAAAATGGTATATGCATGGTGCTCACCTTGTGAACTAAAAGATAATTTTCCTTAAAAATAAAAAATAACTTCTGATTTTTAAAATCTAATTTTTTTGGACTATATCTTTATTTTATACCCGTTTGCATCATCTCCCCTGCTCTAAATTTCTAAAACGAAAACGACACCCAAATTCTAAAATTTAAAAAGAAAATCACACAAAAAACAAAATAACAAATATTTTTCTAATTTCTATAACAATTTCCAATCAAGATATTTTTTTGGAAATATTAATTATTTATTACTCGTATTTGTTGTTTTCATCCAGCTACCAGGAAATAGTCATGGACGGGCCCAAATCTTCTACACGGACCCGTCTGGATACGGAAGACGTGGCAACCTTGTGATCGTGGAGACTTGCCACTTGTGAAACAATGGACGGCCAGGATGCGGCAATGTCAAGGTCACGGGCGTTACATGCAAGGCGCACTAGAAGATAACGTCAACCTTCAAGAGAAAAGTTCAACCATATTGCCACCCAAATTATGGGTGTATTTTCCTATTTCCATTTGCTTTTATACATGTGTTATGGAAAATATGGAAAAACATGGGTGGAAAAAGCGTTTTATGTGCACTAAATGGAGCCGGTGCGCCATACACGTGGCGTGTGTCCATTGTTCTAAGGGATGACTGGTTCGTTTTAGGGTTTGTAAGTTTGGGCTTTGGACTATCTGGTGCCGGCTCGGCTTCGCCGACAAAATATTAAATTTCAAATAATAGAGGACACAGTAAACACTGCCAAATTCTCCCTTATTCCTATCTAAATAGCCAGATTGCCTCTCACCTTGAATTTTTGTCCACTAAAATTAATTTCAAGAAATTTGAAGCTAAAAAAGTTGTATAAATCCTACGAATTTGTGAACATATATGTTTAGGACAATCTAGATAATGTGATGTACATTATTTTTAGGTTTTAAAATCCTATTTTTTTTCACAATCATAATGATAAGTACAAGACGATCGATTCGAAGGTTTTTGATGCCAATAAAGGAGTTTTAATGTACATCTTTACTTACTTATTTTGATGGTGTTTGCAGCCTTGTCAAAATATTTTTTTGTTCCTTTAGGACAAGGCTAAGCTCCTTGCACCAAAATTGTTTTTTTGGTCCCTTAATTTATATAGGAAAAAGTTTATAGAGCCGAGGCTCTAAACAATCAAATTAAAGCTTACCTAAAAAAAATTTCATTAAAAGAGGTTATTTTGATGCCCAAAGATCATCAAATTGATCATTTTGGCATTAAGATGCATAGACATGAGAAAAAATGGACTTCAAGTTTTGGAAATAACGCATCTTGTAATGTATTTTTTTACTGTCAATTTTCAAGATTTTCATTGATTGCTCAATCTACACTACTTTTGAAGCTTTAAATTTTATAATTAAATATGAAAATATATTTCAAAGCTATCACAAAGATTTTCAGTATGGACACTATATTGCTTGACACTATTTGAAGGTGAGCCTTATTTTGATTATTTAGAGCCTCGGCTCTTTGCAAACCTCACTGTATACCGAAGAACCTGTGGTGGTGGAATGTGTACCCTACACATCTTTGTTGAATCATGTTATCAACCGAAATTGGTCGGAATCGATGATCTAAAATTTATTTAAAATAAGAAATAAAGAAATTAAAATAAAAATTATGAGGAGAATTAGGAGAGAACTTCATAAAATATTAGAAAAACTTTAAATTTCTTTTTTAAAAATAGGAGATTTAGGTGGGGTAGCAGGATGGTACCAAAACCTTTTCGGAACCGATTCAGTCCTACCTAATTTCCAGTTCAAATTAGTGGATTTTAAAACCTATTTCGATCCTTCTTAAGTGCCCCAAAAGAACTGAAAAATGCAACCAATCTCTTTGAGTTAACGGTTTTCTTTTACAAAATATTGTTCCTTTTTTAGTATTTGTAAGTTCTTATGTTTCCGATATATATATTTTTTCCAAAAACTTATAAACTTTAAGTACTAGATATTTCAAGAAAGGGCATATCTATTTGCTCTATCACTAACCGAACCCTATTGATTCCTATGGATTGGATTAAAAAGAATTATTAAATGCAGTATTCAAGTCCAGGGATGAATCGAAAAATAAATCTTTACTAGTTTTACCGCATATTTTTATGGAGAGAATGAACAAAATTAGCCTAAACCTCTTGCACAAATGGTTTGGAAGATCTGATCAATGAAATTGCCAAAGCTGACAAAGGTGTATTTTTATTTGGCGGAATAGAAAAAAATATTTGAAAAAAAAATAATCTTTACATGAAAATGAAAGAATCCAAAATGAATGAACCCCTATGAACTCATATGATAGTTTAAATATGGGTTGATTTAACTGCCCTAATCGGCGGAATATTATCCCATTTTATGTAAAATCTCTCTGGTTTCCTGTCGCGAACAAATTCGAACGGGAATTTCGATACTCAGTTACTTTACCATGTTAAAAATTTTAAAGACAAAATTACCCCCCAAAGAGAAAAAATTTCAAATACCACAACGGTAAAATGCTCCTAGGATCTCACTCGATATTCCACGCATAGACAAGGTCATTTTCCAGGACGCGAACACAAAAGAGAAAAAAGAAACATCGTTTTATATTCACTAATTACTAAAAAGAGGAAACCATCGATATTAAGTTTTGTGTGAAGTAGGTTAGGGTTCCATTTTTCATTTTATTTTAATTGTAAAAATGATTAAAATAAACTCAAAATTATTATTCTTAATTTCTTTCCAATAAACTACTGTAACCACAAAGAATACAAAACAAGTTTCTGTGCATATATATGGGCGAGCTAGTGCGTGAGCATTTGGTCTCTAGAGAGAGAGAAAGAAATATTGAGAGAGAAAGAGAATCCATTTCTGAGGTCTCAGAATAAACCTAGGGTTTCAGTTTGCTCGCTACCTTCTCGCTTCGCTGTAAAGGTTCGTCGTTTTTCATTCGCATATTTATGGCTGAATATACGTGAATTATTCCTTTTTTTATCCCTTTTTGTGCTTGCTTTTGGGATCATTTGATTGGTTGGTTAATGATCTGGTAATTTTATTTGCTCATCCTTTGGTCGTTTCTTGTGTGTTCTTAATTGTTCTTGTTTTAGGGATTTGATTCTATTTTTTCCGGAGATTTGACCTTTTTGGGGTCTTTTTGCATGTAAATCTGCGAGTTATTTGATTTTTTGCTTTCTTTTATTGGATTCATCATCATTGCATGCTAAAATTTTTATTTTATTTTGGGTTTTTGGTTTTTTGAATCAGGTTGTGTTCGTATTTCTTAAATGAATTTCTTGTGTCTCTGTTAATTTTATTGCCACTTTGAAATGGAAGAGATGTTTTATTTTGGTATTTTGGTAAATGCAGAAGTTTGATACTTTGCTTGATCAAATCAGAGTACTTTCTTTGTGATTTTGTTTTTCTTATGTTTCCTGCGTGGTTTTCTTCTTAAGGTCGAGAAAAACCTTAAAATTGGTGATTTATGTTATGTTGTTCTTAATTTACGGGTGCTTCTTTGCGAAGTTAATTTTATTATAAAAATTATTTTGTTTTCTGAAAAGAATTCTGATTTTTATATAATTTTTTTTTGTTTTTCGATGTTTTTGTTTTGTTTTTTTTTTTTTTCCTGATGTAAATCTTGAGAGCTCAGCATTTTGTAATGTCATTTTTCTTCGACTGTTATTTTTTCTTCAGTTCATATTTATATATGTAAATTCATTAGCTCCCCATTTGTGAGTTGTTTCTTTTAACTGATTTGCTGATATTTCCATTGCGTGATGAATGATCATCTTGTTCAATTTAATTTGAGGTACTTTTCCATCCCCGTTGTATTCAAAATGTTGATTGCATATTTTAGTTCCATTTGGAAAAGGTTTTCTAATTCCTTTCATAAATTTGATCTTTTACCTGTAATGTATCTTATGCTTAAAATTTTCTTAGCCAAAATCCCATCAATTTCCTGACACATCTCGACAAATTATCCTTTTCTCCGAGGCAACTACTTGATTTGTTTGCTATCAAAAAGAAAAAACTAGTTGATTTGTCAATCACAGATCTTGTGAACTTTGTTAAATTGTTTTTTTGCTGATATCTATCGTGTAGAATCATCCAATTTAATGAATGTTGCATTCTTTACTTTGATGCCTGTTTATTATTCTAAGCCCAATGTAAAAAACAAACTGGTTGAACCCACACAGCTTTTAATCCGTCCATTTCTGTGGCAAAAAATTGTTTGTTTGTTACAGAGTTAGCTGTCTTCTTATACCCACATGATGGTCCTCCTTCTTCAACACAGATGTTTCATAGTGGCAAATTTGTTAGTCAGTTCTTGTTTGGCATTCACTTTAAGTTTGTGCTTTTTTATAGACAAAACCCGTGCGTTTTCTCTATGCTTATACCTTGATCTCCTTTGTGTATATATTTGTTTTTTCAGATCGGAGTAGTGTTCTTCCAAAATCCTTTTGTCAATTTCCCTTTATTTGGTTACGTATACGGTAACTCACTTTTTCACTGGAGTAAAATTTTTGGAATTTTGTCACTGAATCTGTTCATTTCTCTTTGTAATATGCAAATTATTTGCCCCTAAGTTCGGCATTTCTAGACATTACCTATTTATTGTCCCATTTTTCTTCTGTAAACTACCTGGGCAAAGTAATGCATTTTGCTATATCAATTTCATTTTGGATGTAATTTGATTCTAACTAAAATTGCAAGTATTTTATGTGAACTTTTATTGACACAAACTTAACACTTATAATTGAGTGGAATTAACTATTCGCAACCTTAACATTTTTTTTATTATTCTTTTATTTCAGTCGGGTTTACTAGTGTTTATATCCATCTTTTTAGGACAGATCTTGCAATTCTTTGGGTAATCGTGTTCACTTGATCTCTGCCAAATTGTTCCAAATCCATCCCCTTTCTGTATGTTTCATGTTTTGCCTTTTGGAAAATGATCAGAGGCCCTGATCTCTACTTTAGGTGACTGGAATCTTTACAACCTCTGTAGTGCTCCCAAACTCAAAAATGGCATACCTAAATAGTCATTGAAAGACTCACTTCTACTGTTTGTATTATTTTTATTTATGAATAAATCTTTGAATACATCATCTTAGCTGCATATTTTTTGTGAATCGGATGTTTTTGTCAGTGAAGAGAAATTAGATAGTGCTCTGATGCTTTTACAATTGCTTCAAGTCTCATTCCCATCTCATAGAAAATGAAATTTCGATTTCTCGATGTTTTTATTTGCTCTTTTTTATATAGATTTTCATCTTGAAACTTTGATATACTTTTCTAGGCACAGCTGATTGTTTTTCGGTATGACCCATATAAAAAACTGACCTATACTTATTTATCAAATAATGAAACCCAGTTTTTCTTTTTTATTGGTGAAATTTTTCCCTCGTTCCTTTGATGGATTTGTTATCCATAAATTTGTTTATTTTAAGAGTGGATCTTAAGTATTTCTCTCAAAGAGCTTTTCTTTCTTCCACTTCCTGTTGTTACTTTTATTTTTTTATTGTTGAGGGACACACTGTGTTCTTCGATCCTGCTTCTTTCCTTCTAGATAAAACATTAGAAGTTGGAGTTAGACATTGGCACTTTCTTTCTCTTTATTTCATGTAAAAATGTATTCTCATTGTGGACCCTGAGGTTTGGTTGGCCTGCTTTGGTGTCATTTTTATTTTTCTTTTTTTATTCCTTTTAACGTTTCTAAATTTTTCCTTTGAATATATATATATATATATATATATATATATATATAGTATATAAGGAAAGGCTGCGGTCAGCAGCTTTGCGTACTCTTATAGGTGCGCCAACGGACAGGATTTATGTGGGAAAAATTAAAGGCTGAAATTTGCCAGCCTTTTTCCTCATCTTCCACTCGCCCATCAAGGGTTTTTTTTAGAGAGAGAAATTGGAGCGCTAGCACCGACTCTAATTCATCAAGAACTAGAATATACATAATTCAAGCCGAGAATGCTCCTGGCTCAAAACCAATGGACAATAGGGCTAATGGTGCGACTTTCTGCATATGCCAGGATAAATAAGCTATTTTTTTACAGAGAGAGATTGGGAACTGCTTGCTTGCATGACTGATACTCAAATTGCATCAGCCATTATCTCTCTCTTCCCTTTGGATTTTCTGTTTTGTGGATGGAATGGGTTTCCTCTCTCTAAAGCCTATAGAAAACACCAAACTCCAGAGCCTTTAAAGCCTTCCCTTTCTACCCTTATGCTTTCTATCTCTACCCATTTGTGGTAAAAAAGGGGGTAGTGGGTTATGCTGATAGAAGAGGGAGAGAGGTGGAGGCGAGTAAGAGAGAGGGGAGTAGGTTACTGGAAGTTGGTAGCAGGGGTTTGAATGAGGGGTAGTGTTTTTTTTAGAGAGAGAGACTGGTGGATAGGGAGAGAGAGAGATGTGCACTTTAGGAGGTGTACGGAGAGCCAGGTTCTTAAGATGGACGAACGAGGAAAAAAGTTCGAAAATTGCAGCCCTTAATTTTTCTTCCTGAATACTGTCTGTTGGCACACCTGTAAGGGTACGTGAGGCTGCTGACCGCAGCCTATATATATATTCATCCCTGCAACGAATCTATTATGTCAGTTGCGGTTTAATGTGAAAAATTGATCGCCACGAGCCTATTATGTCTGTTGCGGTACCTCTACCGACATAATAGGTCCATAGTGGTGCCAAATCCCCACCGTTGAAAAAAAAGAACAAAAGGATGGTGGCGAGCCTATAAGCGAAAATACTGTTCATTTTCGCCTATAGGCCTTGTGTGTGTGTGTGTGTGTGTGTGTTTCACTGGGTTTGGGTTTTCATAGTGTATGGGAAGTTGTATTTCTTGTTACTTTGGGAGGGGGGGAGATTATGCCACATGACCATGTTCTATTCTTTTAAAGTACCGAGTCATTCTTTTTCTTTCAGATTTTGAGAAATCAATTGAAGTCTTTCTGAGACTTACACACCTTTTGAGCAGCGCAAGCCAAGCATTCCTGTATCCCGGTAAGGCCTGCCTCATCCATTTAATTTTGACTTATGGTTCATTTCCACGTAATATTCTTGAGATTTCATTGTGTGATCACAATAAACCAAATACACATAACACTTGCCTTACTGTATTGAGTTTTCCTCTTTGCACTTCTCCATTTAGCAAAGTACTATTGGGATTAAGGCTTTTGTAAATGATGCTTTCTTTTCTTATGTTTGGTGGGTTACAACTCCTTGTATTTTTCATGTGCAATCGTTCACTTCAAGATTGAGAGAATTTAATTGTTTTTCTGGGTTGCTCATGTCTATCAAAACAGCCTAGTGGAACTAGAAGACAGAAGAAACAATTTCAAATTATTTGATCTGTAATACATTTTGTTAGTTTTGGTTGCCAAGGGAAAAAATAGTTTTTTTATGGATAAACACAGCTCACTTTAATTTTTTGGAATACATTTTCTTCTTAATATCTTTGTGCAGTTCTTCATCTGACTATAAAAACGAAACGCCACCAGGGAATGCTGAAAGATGTGCTTGCACGCCTCGACGACAAAGCCTAGGGCTGACTTGGCAGCTCCCCAAGAGCTCGCTGGATTCATCCTTGATGAGATTGGCCGGACCCACGACCAGTTTCGTGCCTACAAGCACGATGGTTCCCTCAGCTTACAATATTCCACCTCTTATAACCACGACGACGGTTGAACACTAATCGTCCCCAACCTCTCGCTCTGTAAATATATATAAATAAACAAATACTTAGCGGGAGATAGATAAACTCGACAGTACATATAGTTATTATTAGTGTGAGTATTTGAGATGGAAAACAAAGGGAGTGTATTGATGCAAAGATACGAACTCGGCCGACTACTGGGGCAAGGCACCTTTGCAAAAGTTTATTATGCAAGAAACCTGAAATCAGGCCAAAGGGTGGCCATTAAGGTGGTGGATAAAGAGAAGGTCCTAAAGGTGGGATTGATCGAGCAAATAAAAAGGGAGATATCAGTGATGAGGCTTGTCAGGCACCCCAATATTGTCCAACTCTATGAGGTAATGGCGAGCAAATCGAAGATCTACTTTGCCATGGAATATGTGAAAGGTGGCGAGCTCTTTAACAAGGTGGCTAAAGGGAAGCTTATAGAGGACATGGCTCGAAAGTATTTTCAACAACTTATCAGTGCTGTGGATTTCTGTCACAGTAGGGGTGTTTACCACAGGGACCTTAAGCCTGAGAACCTCCTCTTGGATGAAAGTGGTAATTTGAAGGTCTCAGACTTTGGGTTGAGCGCTCTAGCTGAATCCAAGAGGCAAGATGGGCTTCTTCACACTACATGTGGTACCCCCGCGTATGTGGCCCCTGAAGTCATAAACAAGAAGGGGTATGATGGCGCAAAGGCCGACATATGGTCTTGTGGGGTGATTTTGTTTGTGTTATTGGCTGGCTATCTCCCTTTTCATGACCCCAACTTGATGGAGATGTATAGGAAGATAAGCAAGGCTGAATTCAAGTGCCCCTATTGGTTCCCTTCTGAGGTTCGAAAGCTGTTATCGAAAATCTTAGACCCGAACCCTAACACCCGAATTTCTATATCAAAAATCATGGAAAACCCATGGTTTAGGAAAGGGTTCAAACCTATAGAGGCCCCACAAGAAGAGGAGGAATTGAACACCAAGGATATTGATTTGGCTTTTCGGTCATCCGAGAATAATAGCAATAATGTGATTGAGAAAAAGACAGATCTACTGCCAGCTGTAAAGCCGGCTTACCTGAATGCATTCGATATCATCTCGTTCTCGGCTGGGTTTGATTTGTCAGGTCTCTTCAATGAGGGCAACAACGTGAAAAAGGAAGAGAGGTTCACTTCAAAGAAACCCTTTTCTGCTATTGTGTCGAAGCTCGAAGAGATTGCCAAGAAAGTGAGGTTCAGGGTGAAGAAGAAGGATTGGGTTGTGAGGCTTCAAGGGTCAAAGGAAGGAAGAAAAGGGGTATTGTCAGTAGATGCAGAGATTTTCGAGGTCACACCATCTTTTTATGTCGTTGAGGTGAAGAAATCGAGTGGCGACACTTTGGAGTACCAAACGTTTTGCAAGAAAGAGCTAAGGCCGGCGCTAAAAGACATTGTTTGGACGTGGCAAGGGGATCAGCCAGAGCCAAAGCCAGAGCCAGAGCCTGAGCCTGAGCCTGAGCCAGAGCCACAGTTGTGAGGATTTGGGGGTTATTTGGTATTTTTGAACGGCCACCATCTTTTCAGGGGTAGGGGTACTTTGGTAAATTTTGGATGTGGTGGGTGTCGGTCCCTGAGGTATGGTGCCTAGTTCTTGCTTATTTACTTGAAATTCTTGTTTTAAATTAAAATTTCTCTCTTATGTGTTGATATATTTGTTGCTTGTTGGACTATGCTATATACTTGGTAACTTCCCTATGTTGTGTGATACTGAACTGTGTTGTCTATAACCAAATATGCACAGCTTTCATGGAAAGCTTTTTTATTAACGTTCATAGTTTCATCTTTGTAACAATTGTACATTATTAGAGGGAGGTTTGGGCATTTACATCTCTCTTGCTCTCTAGGTTGTATTACTGAATCAAACAGGTGCAATAATTTTGAGAGACAAGGTGCGCTATTTCATGGTTTGGTGGAATTTGTTCATGTTAATAATAGGAAATAGTAACTGGTGGTTCGATAGGTAGGGTGCGAGTCTGGTGACTGCCTTTTACTCCCAATTCTTTTTGCATTTACATTGTGGAGGCGCGCCACTTGGAAAAAGCTTAACAATATATTTTGGAGCCAGTGACTACTGCTCTCTTTCTCTCTCTCCCTACAAAAGTAGGCCTATTATTTTTCTCTGCGTGTGTGTGTGTGAGAGAGAGAGCATAGATTGGATAGTGGAGATATATGGTTTTTTAAGGGAATGCTTCCTTATCAGATGAGAGATGAGAAATAATAATAATAATATTATTATATTGTTAATGTAAAAATAAGATCTAAACTGTCTAATTTATTTATCAATCATTTTTATTATTATGGAATCAACTTACGAAATAAAAGGCTGAACTAGTTTACCAAAAAATTTTCAAAACCTGGTTTTCAACTAAGTAGAGGAATTTGTCATGTATTGCGTTTTTATAGACGCTAACCAAATAGCATTGTTGCTAAACCAGGTTTTAGCAAATTAGTAGATCTCCAAATTAGTTATCATTTTCAGGGGTCACAAGAAAGGATGTAAGCGGGTTGTGATTTGCCGTTAAGCTAACCGGCCTTAAATTCAAGCTCAGCACAACCTTGCGGGCCCAATGAAGGGGTCTGGACTTGGTTGGGTGGGGCCCGCCCATTTGACCATATTAAAATTCAAAAATAGCATGAACAGTGCCCCGACGAGTCTTATTACTAAGGCCTGGTCTCAACCCTTAAAGGGTGGCCTTAAACTTTAGGTTTCTCCTGGCCCAACGAGACCTATGAAAGTCCCCAAACTTAAAAGTGGATTTTACATACAGCGAGTGTGATTATGATCTTGTATCAAAAGTGTCAGGTCATGTTGATTATTTATACAAATATCTCCTCTTGCCTATTTGATTTCAACTTTTACTTCTAAAATTTCTAGTTGTCTAGATCACTCTCTTTCTAGTATGTGCTGTGGTGCGGAAGCTTTAGACAAGTTGAATTTTGGTAAATAAAGTACGAGAAAAGTAAAACCGGCAACAAGCAAGTAACAAGAAGCCAACAAGCAAGAAAAATAAATTAGGAAAGAAATAACAGAAAAAAGAACAACATAATTTACATAGTTTGTCGCAGTTGTGACTACATCTACCCATGTGGTTCGTCATAGAGGTGAAGGCGACCGATAAGCTCTAAATCTAACGGGTTGATTTTTGGTAAATAGAATCAGCAACAAGCAAGAAAAATAAAACAAGAAAGAAATAACAGAAAAAATAATATCAAAATTTACAGGGTTTGTCACAGATGTGAGTATATCTACACACATGGTTCACAGATGTGACTACATCAAAATAAAAATAAAACTTACAAAGCATTTAATACAAAACTTAACTTCCCACCAAGCTTTCTTCTTTCTACAATTTTCTCACTTTGGACCTTAAGTTTCGATCTACCTTTTTTCTCATGTATCTCTCTCAATAAGAGCCCAATAACTTTTAGGATTCTTTTGGCTTTATCTATTCAACTATGTAGACTCTCATGTGCATCATAACCCAACTAAGATTAACTCAAAAGATAAAACATTAGGAAGTCTATCATAACCCAAGACTAACTCAAAATAAAACATCCTAGATAATAGAAACTGTCCAAAAAAAAAAAGGAAAAATAAATATTTTATAATTAGGGTTTCAAGACAATTACAAAAGATAAGTTTATATTTTAGAAAAGAATACAATGAGACCATTTATCTTTGGTAAAAGGTGGTCACAATTAATCTTGACCATTGGATGTGAGATTAGATAACTGCATTTATTTGATCGACTAAACTCAATATTTTTTTTTTTTGAAATTTGTGATAAATCCAAGTTATTAGACTTCACATCAAATAGTTGTAAATAATTGTGACTTCATTGTATTCAAGGTAAATGGTATACAATCCCTTAAATTTTAAACTCGCACGTACGGAAAAAGGCTAGCTTTATCTCGTAAAGGGTACTTTGTTTCTTTATCTTTGATATAAGCATATTTGTATGGTAGCATACCATGTATCTGCAACTTCGGGTAAAAGACCTACGTAGTAAAATGCTTTTCATTTTCACAAAATTTGGGATACACTTTGATACCATCAAATGCGTATTTTTTAAAGGGAAAAAAAAGGGCATAATTCCAAATTCTGAACATTTAGATCTGACAATCTAATAATAGGACAGTCTTTGTTGATTAGGACTATTTTTTGTTTAGACATACAGTTTGTGTATGGCAATTTTTTTTGTTTTCTTCTGATATTTGTTGTTGAGTTGAGGAGACTACATCCCAAATTTTGTCGGGTGCTATAAAAAACTACAAGCTCGAGTTTATCCAAAGGGGTCCTATAAGTTTTTTTTAAAAAAAACCCTTTTTGAATATGGGAATTTTTGTTGTTAATAAGAAGCATAATTGATGTTACTTAAAAAAAAAAAAAGAAAAAAAAAAAGAAAAAAAAAAAAGAAGCATAATTGGTGTTTCACAATGACATTTTATTAGTTATTTAAACACACTTATTATTTAATTTAGGTGATGTCACGACGACGTGATGACATTGCTTCCGATGTGGATGATGTTATTCCCCATAAAAATTAATAAATAGTTATTTTAGGATACACCGTTAATGGTGAGTTTAGAATTTACTATTTCAAAATTTTTTACTATAAGATGCATTTAAATGTTCAAAAATGATTTTTGACTATAAATAGTTTATAGATTTTAGGAAGGGTGTTTTTATCTTTTCAAAATCCAACAAAAATCCAATTTCAAATTTCTTTTTTTTTTTGACTTTTCAAAGTAATTTAAAAATACAACTACGATCTTTTCGAAGATTTTTAAAAAGCTAATATTGATATAACGGTGTGGTTTCTACAAGGTTGCAACCTTAACAATCCAATTAACGCGCACCTCCAGATTTTATCATAACATGTATTTTTTGTGTAAAAAATTCTTAGGATTATCTAAAAATATATTTTCATATCTAATTATAAAATATTAAACAAAAAAAATGGTTAAAATCAAGTAGATCTATAAACATATGAAAATATTGAAAATGGACGGTCTAGATAATGTATTGCAAGATCATTATTTCTGATACTTAAAATTCTTTTCTTTTTCATATTCATATATCTCGTTATCGAGATGATCAATTAGAAGGTTTTTCAGCATTAAAACAACCTTCTTTGATAGATTTTTTAGGTGCATATGTAATTCTAAATTTTAAGGTTGCAACCTTATGTAAACTTTTTCTTTAATATAATTTTCA
Source organism: Amborella trichopoda (assembly GCF_000471905.2). The sequence continues at coordinate 4,459,705 of NW_006498404.1, forward strand.
TATATGTAATGATATTTTGTCGAAATTTTTAGAGTAGAAAATTTTAAGTTTACTATTAATGTGGTGAATGTTAGGATAACCCCATCAATAAATACTTACTAGTAGCTCATTCATCAGGATTACTCTAGTTTATTAGAGATTTATAGAGTTACAATTTTTATCTTTTAGGAAACAAATCTCACTACAATAGTAATCCCACAAAATAGGAAACTCAATATATAAAACTTAATATATTGTAATATACAAGATAGGAAACCAAATATCTGGTTTCTATAACTGTCAACACTCCTCCTCAAGTTGGTGGCTAGATATCAATGGAGCCTAACTTGGATAGTATCTGATCGAACTTTGTCTTTGCAATAGCTTTGATAAACATGTTTGCAAGTTGGTATTCGCTTATCACATAAGGAGTACTAATAATTTTTTACCGAACTTTTTTTTTCACAAAGTGACAATCAACTTCTATATGCTTCGTTCTTTAATGAAAATCTAGATTGGAGGTTATATGTATAGCTGCTTGATTATCACAAAACATCTCCATTGGATTGACTGTTGGGAACCCCATATCTCGAAGTAAGTATTTTAGCCACATCAATTCACTAGTAGGTGAAGCCATGCTCTATATTCGGCCTCTGCACTAGATCGACCAATTACATTTTGTTTCTTACTTTTCCAAGTAACTAAATTTTCTTAACCAAAGTACAATAGCCGGTAGTGGACCTCTTATCAATTGGACTTCCCAGTTCGCATAAGAATAACCAATAATATTAGCGTGATCATTCGGTTTCAACCAAACACGTTTGCTGGGTGATGACTTAAGATATTTGAGAATCCTATCGACAACCTCCATATGACATGATCTAGGAGCATGCATAAATTGGCTCACGAGACTAACCGCATACATTATATCTGGTCGCGTTACAGTAAAATAAATCAATCTGCCTACAAGTATCTAAAAGCGGCCCACATCTTCAAAATGTTTTCCATTTGTTGAATTAAGCTTGTACGTAATATGAACAGGAGTGTCAACGGGTTTGACTCCCAGTTTCTTTTAACAGATCTAATACATGTTTCCTTTAAGAAATGAAGAGTCCATTTTTTTAATGTGTTACTTCAATACCGAGAAAGTACTTTAGTTAACCAAGATCCTTGAAGTCAAATTTCTTGTGAAGATGATTTTTAAGTTGCATGATGCTTTCTTTATCATTACCTATAATGATAATATTGTCAACATAAATAAGTACAACTGTTGTACTTGAAGTTCCCCTTTTTGTGAACATCAAAGAATTAACTTCTGAAAAACTTATACTCATCAAAGCTGTGTTAAGTTTGGTATACCATGTGCGAGGTGATTATTTAAGTCCGTACAAAGCTTTCTTTAATTTGCATACAAGACATTTCTTATTTTCTTTAGAATGACCTGGAGGAAGACTCATAAAGACTTCTTCTTCAAGATCACTATGTAAGAAGGCATTTTTAACATCCATCTGATGTAGAGACCACCAACAATTAACTGCGATAGACAAAAAAACGCGAATATTATTCATCTTGGCAACTGGTGCAAAAGTCTCTTTATGGCTGACTCTATAAGTTTGGGTAAATCTTTTGGCCACCAACCTGGCTTTATGTCTCTCAACAAAATCATCGCTATTATATTTGATTTGATTAACCCTTCTACATCCATTTGCTTTCTTCTCTTTGGTAGTTTGACAATATCCCAAGTATGGTTTTTATCAAGTGCTTGAAGTTTGATGTATACTATCAGCATAAACAGAACTTCAGAGTTATGAGACAGAGAATAACTTGGTCTTACCAGCACCATGGACATGAATCAAGGAACCATTAGCAATAGACACAATGTTCATATTTTCAGTAATGTTTAGGTTGGATAGACACTATAAGTTGCCAGACATATGATTTGTGGCCCCTGAATCTATTATCCAAAGAAAAATGTCACAGGAAGACATGAGCGAAAAATAATTATTTGCATCCGGGAATAAAGAGAGAGGATCATGTGTGGTGGAAAAACCATTTTTGTTATGTAATTGCTGATGATGATCATAGTTGCAGTGATGTTTTTTAGTGGTTGCAGTCTGAGGGGTAGATTTGTCTACTATCTTATTACTTCTATTTTGAGGCAGTTTTATTTCATATTTCTTATTATTAGCAACTAAGAAAGATTTCATAACACTTTTTTCAGAGGTTCTGAAATCAAGATCTATGAATTTTTTTTGTATTTATATGTCCAAGTTTAAAATTTTCAAAGTGAGAATGAGAAACAGCTTTCGACCAAACAAGATAATTAAATCCATTAAAAAAAACAATAAAAGTTTTATATTGGAGCTAGGTTATGAATCTGCTATTACAAAGTGATAAATAGAACTAAAAGACTGATCTGATCAGTAAAAAGCAATTAAAGAATAGAAGATGTCAATCGAAACCAACTGAAATACCCAATTAGCACTATCGTTTCTCTCTCTAAAAAAGGTCAATATGTATCTAACTGCTTATGAATCACAATAACATGTTGTTGTCGTTCACGAATCAAATCTTACAAACATTGAAGCAATTCTGGAAGCTGTACAAATTCCCACTGTGGCGGTGAAGGGAAGGAAACAAAAGGAATGGACCCCTCAATTCAAAGTGAGGATGCAAGACGATGATGGGCCAATAGATGATGCAAAAAAACTAATAATTCAAATTGAATGCAAAGAAGAGGACACAAGGAAGGAAAAGGTCAGCTGGAAGGAGAGAGAGAGAGAGCAAAAAAAAAAAAAAAAAAGGGTAGGTAAGAGGACAAATAAAAGGAAGATAGAATTAACGTTTCGGAGGTTATCGGACACAGGCGCAGCGGAGCGATCACACAATTGCCCAAATTCAGACTCGCTTCAAAAACTCACACGA
>NW_006498404.1:4462628-4474884 GCF_000471905.2 Amborella trichopoda
TAAGTAGAAGTAAAGTAATTAGTTACTACTTATTATTTAGTTTAAGTTTTAGTTTTAGGTTAGGTACGTATAGTAGTAGTAGTACTAACAACAACAATAAACTTAATATCTTGTAATATATTACTTAGAATACTATCAATAGAACCAATATTTAATATTCAAGCACATACATGCATGAGATTTTATGTAATAATTGCAATCATCCATGCACATGCATGTGATTGTGGCAAGGATCCAATCGAATACATTGGCACTTGTGCTCAAAAAATGAGTGCACGTGTATTGTCATGTAAAGAGACGTAATTTCTTGGAACTTAATCCACAATACAGACTGATAATTCTTGTGCCTTGGATCTCCTTAGTGCCTTCTACCTTGTCTTTCTATTGAGAGAGAGATCTAATATCAGTGTGTATGTGTGTTAGAGAGAGTCAGGGTGTGTGTATGTGTGTTTGACAGAGAAAGAGAGTCAAGGTGTGTGTATGTATGTGTGTTTGAGCAGAGAGAGAGTCAGGGTGTGTGGGTGGGTGCATGTGTGTACGTGTGTCAGAGAGAAAGAGAGATCTAAATCAGTGTGTATGTGTGTTAAAGAGAGAGTTAAGGTGTGTCTGTATTTGACAAAGAGAGAGTCAAAGCGTGCGTATATATGTGTGTGTTTGAGCACAGAGAGAGTCAGGGTGTGTGTGGGCGGGTGTGTCTATGTTTGTCACTGTTCGCAAAACAGGCCGATCTAATCGCTAACCGGTCGGTTAGATCAGAACTGGCCAAAGACCGATTCCGGTTTTGCCTGGTTTTGGTGGTCACCCAGTATTTTAAACTTTAAATAGAATACTAGTTAAAATTTATATCAAATACGTTAAATGGTGTATTTTTAAGATTTCGTTGGTTCAAAATTATTTACTTGAATCCTCTTTGAATGAAGTCACCTACCAACCATATGCCATTTACTACTAGACCTACTAACCATGTGCCATTTACTACTTAGTTGATAAAAATAAGAGCTTATATTATATATAACATAATTTTTTCTTCATTTTCTTTAAAAAAAAGGATCATTTTTAAAAAAAAAAAAACATTTTTTTTTTAAAAAGATCATTTTCTTTAAAAAAAACTATTTTCTTTAAATCGCTTTCAAACCCATGTCCAGTTTAATCATTCTAGTTCGATTTTGCGAATACTGGTGTGTGCGCATGAGAGAGAGAATCTTCTAAAATAATATCACAATTTTGTTCTTAATTTGAATAAATGCTGGATTGCATGAGAAATCACATGCTAGTCTGCCCAATTTTCCAAGGGCATAGAGACCATTTCCAATACAGCATCACAGATAAATTATGCAGTATATGGTATGCAAGACCTTCAAATTAGTGCCAAAAAACACCACAAATTATCACTTTCAATTTTTAGGTCAACAACGATGCCAATCTTCTTATGCAGTGGTTGGATTGCAAATAACTTAATAAAAGGCCCTAGGAAATCTATTTTACTATTTGATTCAGCTTTAACTACTAATGAAGTTACACCTTGGTTCTCATTTGGCTGTACAAATATTGTAAGTCCAATCCTCTATTAAACTCGCACTAACAAAAAATATAAAAATAATATTTCCAATAAAATAAAATGATCAAAATACCCCTAAATGATTCAAAAGATCTTTTGGTCACTATATTTTATCTAAAAATTATGTTTTAATATTTTTTATAGATGCGTCCCAATGAGAAGATGGTGTACCAAATTTCATATCCATACAATTTGCATAAAAAAAAAAAAAAAAAACTTAAAGACGTTGAATCTAAGATCAAATGGTAAATTGCTCTCTTGATCAAAATTGGACGGCTGGATGGTTAGAGAAACATAGATCTTCTATGATGTGGGGGAAGTATAGAAACCTTTCCCTATAATTAAAGATGCAGTTTCTCAAACATCTATGTCAACAAACTCAATGATTTGTTAGGATATACATAAAGATCTCACCAAGCCCTCAACCATGGTTTTGCCTGTGAACTAAAGAAGATAAATAACAGTTTAGTGAAGTCATGAACAGAAAAACAACGGCGTCATGTTAGTCAGATATGTTTTCTTATGTTTCCTTTTGGGGAAGAGAAATCCCACCTACTGGTATTCTTCCGGAAACTAGTGGTCCAACAAAAACCTTTGTTGAATATACTGTAGCCTGCACTATTGAGTTTTAGAAGGCCTTCGTGTGTACAATTGCCTAACTCTGTTAAACTTCTCACAAGTAAATAAAAATATGCAAGTAAATGGAAACGCAGATGACAGAAAAGCTTCTTGACAAGCCCGGCCGGTTAAAGAAAAAGACCCAACCTCCACTCTTTCCACTAATAACCAGAAGGCAGGGCCACCGCCTGTGCTCAAAGGCACAATGGCCATGGATCTATCTCATTAAGAAGCAGATGCAATGGTGACCCAGTTCCTTCGATACCAGTAGTGGAGGGAGTTGTGGTGGTGTATTTCACTGATTTATATGTACTACTTATATGTATGTTTCAATTAAATGACCAAGGTGAGTGTACATCCGAGGTAGAAAAAAGGCCCCCTATATGTGGCCTTGTTGAGGGTTTCCCTACCCCTTCCCTTGCACCACCAGGTACACCCCAATCGACGTTACACGCCCCCACATTCCTGCACATCATAGGAAATAAGACAACCATATTAATTGTTTAGTGCAATATATATATATTTTTTAAAAAACTCCTAATGCTTCACAACATATATAGAATCTACAAGTAAATTAGACATATGGACGAATCGAGGGATAGATAGATGAATCGATGGATAGCAGGATGGATCAATAGATAAATGATTAGGAACACAGATAAAAAGATAGATCTTCACCAGATATGCATAAAAGAAAATAACCAAAAGTCGCAATCTCTACTAGAGGATATACCAATAGGTTAGTGCATAAAACTATATAGAGACAACATTCCCTTTCGAGTAGACTCTTGTAAAAAAACTAAAAAGTCAATGATCCAGACTAAAACAGAGGAGGTGTTTATCATAGTGGCCAGAAGCAAAAACGGGTTCCAGAAACTGCACAAAAAAAAAAAAAAAAAAAGGACATGACTTAAGAAAAACGACTCCATGATAAAACTACAAGAAATTGATTTAGAGTATGGAGGGCATTGACTGAATAGCAAAAAAGGTCACGTTTGTGGAGTTTTTCATAATTGAATTTCAGAGGCAAAAAGAGATGTAACAATTACAATCATCTGCAAACAAAAGATAACAGTGTATAAGGCAATCCTTGGTCCTACACATCATAAATGAATAAGAGAACAATGACAAACAATACTTTACCATGTTATGGAAATAGGCAATCATTGGTCCTACACATCATAAATGAATAAGAGAACAATGGTAAACAATACTTTACGATGATATGGAAAGGAAAAGCTGTATGGTTTCTAAATTGATAGATAGTACTTGTAAGAACTGAAGATTCGATATTAGTATAAGGTAAAACCTTATTATCCCTTCCTTCAATATGCTTATTTTCCAGTCCTTCAATACGGAGTATGGACCCAATAATAGTAAGACATAATATGGACATATTTAAGAAGCCTAGCCCATGATGCCAAACAAAAGCTAGTGCTGAAACAAATATAAACAATTAGCCTATGTGAAACTTGGAAGCCAGTGTTAGGCAGTTAATTAAACTTAATTGACCTATAGTTAAAAACTCATAACTTGCATGGTCAATGAAAACACTGTTGAATGGTCAAAATCTATCTCACTGATACGTAAAAGGCATTTCCTTGAAGTTCTAAGTGCCCTTTGCAGTGAATAAGAAAGTACTCTGTTAAAAGTACAGCAGTAAGTCAGGGAAATAAATGGAATAATTGAGTCTACATGGTTAAGTGTGGGTTACAAACTCACACAAGGGCATTTTCTATAATTTTGACCATTACTGCTAATATAGAACATGACTGATCGGTACTCGTTGGGAATGGGATTGAAAAGGGTTCTGGCATCGGGGGTGGGATCGATAGATCAAGGCTAATTGGAAGCTTTTTATGATAAGGATTGATGCCCGTACAATATTAAATCTAAGGAACTCGATCCCTGTGTTCTGGGGATCAAATAAGATAGGACCGAGTTCCCAAATTAGATACGAATAGCACCATAGACCAGTTACTATGCGCTTCTTATATGGGTTTTCAATGATATCTTCCACTTTGTATAGTTCCCTGGCATGTGCACTTATGGTGTTGCACGCTAATACAACAAGCCCTCTGCTTATAATTCAACAGCTGAAAAAACTAATTGAGGGGGATGTTATTCAATATCTATACAATATTAAATCTAAGCAATTCGATCCCTATGTTCTAGTGATTGATATCCGTAATTCTAAAAAATGAGATCTGTAAAAAGATCCCCTTCCAGGATCTTAGGATCGCTAGGCAATCCCAGTAACTATAGACTGATCCCAACAAGGGGATCACATCATTTATCTCTCACTCTCTTCTTCTCACACCACTGTCTCTTCTCTCTGTCTCACGCACCTATCTTTCTTCTCTCTTTATTTGATTTCTCTTTCTCCATCAGTTAGTAGCTATTTTCTGTAGACATAAATCATATATTTTCAACTATCTTGGTTCAAATTTTAAAGCAAATTAGATCAAGAAAAGGTCCTTTGGATCTGCATAATATTCTAGAAATAAAAAAAGCCTAATTGATCTTTAAAACAATGGCATCCCTCATAATCAACATGTCTCTAGAAACCTGAAAGTTTCTTTGGATACCATTTGTCATTATCTAAGAAATTAATTATCAAGTCTCTGCCAATGTTTGGATTCTCAGATTATCCTCTCATTACCTTAAGTCTCCCTCCCTCATGTTTTTCACCAACTTATCTCGTCCTCAGGCTCAGTCCACCCCAATTCCTTCTTTTCCAATTTTATAAGAGGTTGGTCGAGCCTCACTGAGTCAAGAAGAGGTGGACTCACAAGCTAAGCTAAGGTTTTGAACTTCAATTAGAAATCGTAAGATGTTTCTTAAATATGCCCCAAATTTACAAAGGCCCTTTAAAAGAAAAGTTCCCTTAGATGCTCCAACTTCTTTTTTTGGGGAATAAGTTGACTATAAAAGGTTGCAACACAAAATAAAAGTGGCAGCCGCAACAGAAAGGGGTTTGACCCAAGGACTTCCCAGGAGGTCATCCATCCCATCCTAGTGCTACTCTTGATGATGCCCAACTTTTAAGACTCTGCTTTATATTTCAAAAAAACATCCTATACTACACCTTCAGGAACACTGACAAACTCCCGGGTTTTCTAGAACTACTTGAGTTAAATTAAAATCCCTAACCAAATTGAATTTTATCCCCAAATTCTTAATGTACCAATCAACCCTAAGACTTAAGCGTAACTCTGCATCCCAGAAATTTGCAAAACTATGGGGTTCGCATCATGCAACCCTAAGATGCAGTAAAGTTTGGGAACCTTTGATAAACAAAGGCAGTTTTTTCTAGTTTCTAAAAGAAGGCTTGCAAGTTACCTACAACAGGACACTGAAAGATCAAGTAATCATGAAATAAAAGAATCAGTTGAGTTTAGCAGAAGAAAACACATAAAGCAAATAAATTTCATTCTAAACAAGATGTGACCAAATTAAAGTGTACAAGTGGTAAGAGTAATCAAATGGGTTTTGGTTAATTTACATTTCTTACACATTCTTTCAGGAGAGGGGACACCAATGTCTATGGACACACTATGAAATCTAACTGCTGGAAAGGATGAACAGACATTATGCATTAATAATCCCCTAAGCTTCTAGAATGATTGTCATGGCATGGTTGAGATTGACTCTTCATGAGGAATTGGAGCTTTACAGCATTATCTGAAATTTCAGCATGCTTGCAATACATCTATCAGTTTTTTCTTTTGAATCTCCAAGCGCTGCTAAATACTGAACACAGCAACATGTCATATTTTCAGGTTGAGTGTTGTAACTCAACTCACATGAAATTCTTCGAAAAAATGACATAACAATGCATAAGCACTCCCAGCCCTATAAAGCATGTTTTTCCTACAAACTAACCCCAAAACAATAATTATTTCTGCTCCATATTTACAATATTCATACAGGAGAACATTGTCGATTCAGATCCTATTGTAACGACATCGATTTTAAGTTAAACAATGATAACAATAACCACAATCGCCGTTATCAATGCCAAAGAGGGTATTGAAGCTGAAGCCAAAAGGGGAGTGGATAGAGTAGCTCTTTTACTTAGGATGGTCTACCACTCCTTTGACACTTTTCCATATTTAGACATCTTCTTTTGTATGAGATGTATCATCTATCCTTTGCTCATTATGACAGAACTCACCAAAAAGCATACACCTATATATTTATATATGCATGTGCGTGTTTATAGCAAGTACCATAAGCATGCAAGCATACAGCAACTCAAACAAAAGATAAAATCTAAAAAACCACTTTCGGCACCGACACATTCAACCGAAATGACAACATATTTGAGTCATATCAAGAAAGAAAAGTAAAGGGAACTCACCTGGACCAACAGGATGGAGAATCACCAAGTGGAGGACCCCCTGATCTAACAAAAGTATCAGAACTCAGTCCATCTGGACTCCGAGAAACCTCTTTCCTGAAGCAAGGGGAAGCAGAACGGCTATCTGCATCACCTGTCAATGGCTGGAAGACGGCATTTCTTGACCACAAATCATCATGAACAGGCACTGAATCAGAAAAAGGATTGCTTGCATGTGGGGACAGCCAGTTTGGGGGTGGTGTATAGATTAACCCAAGTGAATCTTGACCGAGTGGTGTATCCCACATATGCCATGACCTTTGCTCATCAAAGTTGTTTGTCTGAGCTGAATGTTGTGAGGGTAAATCTAATGTCTCTCTGTGTTGTCCAGGAACATGATTTATCTCAGTAGATATACCTGAGGATAGTAATTTAGACAAAGGGGACTCGATTGGAGAAGGCCTTTTGATATCTGAAGCAGAGATGCTATTATCAAATCCATGAGATCCTTCTGAGAGCCTCTTTGGTGAGAACCCAGTTCCAAGGTCTGATGAAAAATTGTCTAATGACTCTGAAACCGGCCCAAGTAAGAACTCTGGATCAGGAACATAAGATGGGTCTTCAAAGAAGTCAACTTCTTCTTGAGTAGGATGGAACAAGGCATCAGAGGCTGGAAGAAAGACTGGGTTAGTATCCATAGAACTGCTTAAAACTGGTTTGCTGGTGTTAGAAGATACTGATAAATCAAACTGCAAATGGCTCAGGGAAGAACTATTGGGCCTGGCTGAAGATGCTGATGAGCCAGTAAATAATTGTTGCCATGCCTTTGTTTGGGTGGGTGTCGATGAACCTTCTTGTGGCTCTGATTTCACCTGCAATGACGGTCTTCTATTATTACCTTTCAACATGAAAGACCCAACCATCAACCAACATCAAGTATTCTACACACATATAAATATAAAAAATGGCATGCACACACAGACATACACACGTTCATATATAAATAGACAACAACGTGTGCATTTGAGCTGTAGGTTCATTAAAACTCACACACAGAATTCTGACTCTCAACTCAGAAACTCACTCTCAACAACTCACTCACCAAACTGAAACGCAAAGAGTACCATAATTTAGCAAGTGCAATAACATAAACACATCCTCCTTTTCATGTAGTTAGATTCTTTGTAGAATAGTAAAGAATGGAAATTGCTACTGAACATTATTTAACAAATGATCACGAGGAGCAAAAAAAGGATACATTAGATGGGTCCCAACAAAAAGAACACAGGGGTCCACAACCAGGATGATGCACGGGACCACAAAGAATCAAGATTTAAAGGGAGACAGCATAACTGCCTTGGGAGGGTGGAGGACGGGACAAATGTTGGGATGAGACTTGAGACAAGAGAAGGATAGAAGATTACATTCATTTCTCAGGGAATCATGCATAAGAGGAGGAGGACTTCGGCTGAAGCCTTGTAATTGGCTGGTAGAATCAACAGGCTGGCATGGAATGTTGGAAAAAGGAAAGAATTCTGACTCTCAACTCAGAAACTTACTCTCAACAACTCCCTCACCAAACTGAAAAGCAAAGAGTACCATAATTTAGCAAGTGCAATAACTAGTTTGCAAAAACGCATCCTCCTTTTCATGTAGTTAGATTCTTTGTAGAATAGTAAAAAATGGAAATTGCTATTGAACATTATTTAACAAATGATCACGAGGATTAAAAAAGGGATACATTAGATGGGTCCCAACAAAAAGAACACACGGGTTCACAACCAGAAAGATGCACGAGACCATAGAGAATCAAAATTTAAAGGGAGGCAGCATAAGGCCTTGGGAGAGTGGAGGACAGGACAAATGTTGGGATGAGACTTGAGACAAGAGAAGGACAGAAGATTGCATTCATTTCTCAGGGAATCATGTATAAGAGGAGGAGGACTTAGGCTGAAGCCTTGAAATTGGCTGGTAGAATCAACAGGCTGGCATGGAATGTTGGAAAGAGGAAAAGATTCCAGTCTCCACATATCTAGGGTTTTATCATATAGGATTTCAAATGAAGACCAGAAATGTGCCAATATACATGCTCCCTCGCTCCCCAGAACAATGGCTTCTGTACAAGCCACAATAGGAAGTCTTAAATCAAAGACCTGATAAAAATCCATAAGTAAACTATCCTTGGGTAACTCTTCTATTGCATCTCTTGTTCTTGAAACTTACGCAACTTACTGGTAAAAATGATGGTAAACTCTTGGATTCTTCTTTCTCAATTCAGATCTTAAGTATCATATGGAAACTAAGGTCTCATTTTCTCTAAATATCCCTTTTTTTTTTTTTGCACACCTCGTTTAGGAAACTCCAAATCCAAAATAAGGTTTGTACAAGGTTACAGATACCCTCCAAATATTTATCTCAAGAACACTATAAGATTCATCATTTTCAGAACAAGTTCTTTAAGGGATGTATATAATGAGACCATTTACCTTTGGTATAAGGTGGTCACAATTAATATTGACCATTGCATGTGAAATTGGATGGCTACAATTATTTCATTGACCAAGCTCAAAGTTCAAAAGAAATTTTCTAGAACTTTGTGGCACACCCAAGCTATCAAATTTCACATCAGATGGTTGTAAATAATTGTGACCTCCTTGTAACAAAAGTAAATGGTCTCATTGTATACAATCTCTTTCTTTAATCAACTGTTTGATAGTTTGAATATAGAATTCCAAACAAGTATAGTAAGTCTTTCAATATCTATACCAGGAGAGAACCAAAAAAAACAAAACAATACCAACACTAAAAAACTTGCAGGAAACTACTCCATCATCATTATACAAGCCTTATCCCAATTATTTGGGGTCGGTTACATGAATCATATTCATTATTCTTCTGCCACGGGCCATAAACCCTCAGTAAGACCAAAAGTCACGATATCTTTTCTCATTACTTCTATCCATGTCTTTTTGAGCCTTCCAATTGCCCTTTTAAAGCCTTTCGCTTGAACCAAATTGCACTTCCTAACCGGTGTTGTATTAGGTCTACTCTACATATGGCTAGCCCACCTAAGCTCAGGTAAAGGATGTGAGTTCCGTTAGGTAGGCAGACAGCGTAAAATTTTGCCACATCTTATCATACAGGAAACCACTTAATACCATTATTATTATCATCATCATTATCATTTTAGACTTTTCTCAATTAATTGGATCGGCTACATGAACCCTGATTCTCCATTCTGCTCCATTAAAGGCCATATCCACAGTGAAGCCATAAGTCCCCATATCTTTTCAAATTACTTCCAACCACATCCTTTTGGGCCTACCCCTTGCCCATTTCAATCATTCCACTTGAACTAACGCGCACCTCCTAACAAGAGTTATACATTGTTGCCGCCACACATGGCCAGCCCATTTAAGTCTACTCTCTCTCATTTTATCTCCTATTGGTGCCACACCTAAATTCTCTCAAATAGATTCATTTCGAACTCTATCCCTTCTTGTCTTGCCAATCATCCATCTCAACATCCTCATCTTCGCTACACTCATTCTATAGGTATATTGTTTTTTGTCCATCCAACATTTTGCCCCATAGAGCAAAGCAGGTCTCACTGTTGACCTATAGAACTTGCCCTTTAGCCTCATTGGTATGCGACGATCACATAAAATTCCAGTTGCACATCTCCACTTTGCCCATCCAACTCTAATTTTGTGTGCGACATGTTCCTCAATCTCTTCATTTTCTTCGATTATTGACTCAAGATATCGAAAGAGCAGTCTTTTTTGTACTTCCTGACCATCAATGGTAACTATTACCTCATCTCTATTCCTATTATTACTAAACTTGGACTCCATATACTTTGTCTTTGTCCGACTAATTTTAAAACCTTTGGATTCTAGAGCATCCCTCCAAAGTTCTAACTTTGTGTTGACACCATTTCGAGTCTCATCAATCAAAACTATGTCATCTACGAACAACATGCACCACGCTACCTCATCATCTTGTAGGTGCCTAGTTAAGTCGACCATAACAAAGACAAAGAGGTACGGGCTCAATGCTGGCCCTTGATGTAGACCTATTGTCACTAACAACTCACTCGTCTCTCCACTAGTTGTTTGTACATTAGTTAGCGCTCCATCATACATACATATCACCAAGTCGATGTAGTGTCTAGAGACGCCTTTCTTTTCAACAACTGCCAAATCAAATTTTGAGGTACTCTATCATAAGCTTTCTCTCGATCAATAAAGACCATGTGGAGGTCTTTTCCTTTCGCCCGAAACTTCTCAATCAATTGCCTAAGTAGGAAACTAGCCTTAGTTGTTGACCTTCCAGGCATAAAACCAAATTGGTGTTTAGATACACTTGTTTCATACCTTAGTCGTTGCTCAATGACTCACTCCCAGAGCTTCATACTATAGCTCATAAGTTTGATCCCTCGATAGTTTGCACAATTTTGTATGTCTCATTTGTTGTGTAAATAGGTACCACAATACCTTTCTTCCATTCGTCTGGCATTTTCTTTGTTCCCAACACCTTGTTGAACAGCTTCGTCAGCTAGTCAATACCAATTTCTCCCATGCACTTTTAAACCTCTATCGAGATACCATATGGTCCGAAAGCCTTTCTATCTTCATCCCTTTCAAAGCTTCTTTCACTTCCGACATCCTAATCCTACGAATATATCTATGACTTCCGTCGTCACTTGTACCAACAGTCACTTTTACCACTATGTTTCCATTGTGTTCATCATTTAATAATATTTGAAAATAGACTCAACCTTTCGTTAACCTTGTCATCCTTCAACAAGACCCTTTGATCCTCACTCTTAATGCATTTAATATGGTTTAGATCCCAACACTTTTTCTCTCTTATTTTGGCTAATTTGAAGATATCTTTTTCACCTTCTCTTGTGCTTAGGTTATTGTATATATTATCATATGCCTTAAGTTTAACTTAACTATTTGTGCTTCCTATTTGTTTAGCTTACTCTTGTGCTTACTATTTGTTTAGCTTTTTTCTTAGCATTTTTATATTCTTCTACGTTTTGATTGTTTCTATTACACTGTCAAGTTTTATAACATAATTGTTTTTCGCTAATGGCCTTCTGAACCTCATCATTCTACCACTAAGTTTCCTTATTGAAGTTTCTTTTCCCTTATCCTATCCCATGCCTGGGTAAAAAGGCATGGTTGTGTTAGGTAGGTAGCCAACGTAAAATTTTGCCAAAACCCATCATGAATCTTGATAAACCATTATTATATATTTTACAAACTGTTTCTATGCTTTCAAAAACATTAGCTAAGAAAAAGGTTTTGAATTTCTGATTGGTAGCTGAGATTTGCCAAAAAGTGTACTAAACAAAGGATTTAAAGGGCATATGCCTCAAATCAAAACAAACCAGAGAATAGCACACAATCAGGGATCAAACTCGCTCAAGATCGCATAAGAATTGAGAGCTTTTTATATTGAAACTGAGTTTGGGAAGAGTTACAATACCTCGTACATGACTTATTTCATTTACATCCAATCTTTATACAGTGTGGAATAGCTTTGATTTGTACATTGCAAAGACTTAAATTCAAAATAGGAAGAAAATAACATACATGATACATCAGAAATTGCATATACGAAATCCATATACTTTGCATATAAAGTGAGGACATCAAGTTGGTTCTCTCTCTTGGACTTTTTAGACTTTGCTTCACAGTTTGGTTCAACCTCTCTCTCTCTCGATA
>NW_006498404.1:4475775-4495518 GCF_000471905.2 Amborella trichopoda
ATATATATATATATATATATATATATATAAACCTCCAATCCATCTCACAGCTCCTTTCTAGATTCAATAAAGGGAAAGAAAAAAACAGGTATAATAGGAGAAAACTTCTGCATACAGAGGATAGAATGAGGGGGAGAGAAAAGAAAACAATATTTTCTCTCTCTAAAATCTTGGGTAGGAAATATAAAGAAAAATAGGTTTACTTGTAACCGAGTTTCTGGTGATCTCCATGCACTTATCTCAAAAACTAAAATCTAATGGCTAGAAAGATGCCTGTGTAGCAATCAAGCGATTTATTTGGACCCCTTGTCGGTGTCCAAATTACATGAGATTTTAACTGTAGGTTCCTAAGGCATTCCCCTATCTACCAAAAAAAAGTCATCTTGATTGGAGATGGATAACATAGTCTAAAAAAATAAACTAGCTTGCATTTCTCAAAAATTGTAGTCTGCAGTTCGAAATTGACAGGAATGTATTTTATTTTGAACCCTCTATCCATGTCCAAAATGGATGAAATTTTAAATGTATGTTTCCACGGCATTTCTCTATTTACCTAAAAAAACTCATCTTAAGCGGAGGTCTCCTTTCTAAGCTTGCTGCAATGCATTTTTGACAAGACTGCTCAAGATACAACAGAGTGGCTCATCCGCATAGTAGATTGCAGCAAACATTTGCATCATTAGCAAACAGGGTCCAAATCCTGTGAAATTGGGATAGCAAGCCTAAATCACCTTTTTAAAACACAGCACCAAGTTCCGGATCAAACAGACACCATTTACTCCACTTTTGAAGTTCATTGTGAGGACACTATTCAGAGGTTTAGCTTGCAGCAAACATTCGTAGCCCCTAAAACGGTCTCTAAAGTTTATGATTTTGGTCTATACGCTTGTAATGAGATTTTGAAGGTATATCTAAAGTTTCAATCCATTCAAAAGTTGTTATCATGACTTCCAGAGTTAAGCAACATATGATTATTTCTGATATTGCAACTCTTGTCTGGATTATGTTACAAAAACACACCCAAACAGTAGCATGAGCTAAATTTAAAATTCTCTTAATCTCCAACTCAAGAAACTTGTCCTAAATATCTGAAGAACCCACTTCAGTGTTTAAAACCCAATTGCATGGATGTTATGCTCTACGCCTCCCTATGCATTTCTAACTTAGTAATGGATGTGGGAATCAGACCGTGGACGTATGCATGAACCTGAATAGGACTATAATGGGCAGCACCATCACCTCAGATGAACTAAGGCCATTGAACTGTCAATTATAGCATGGAATGTGACCATCCTTGTATGGCCGCAAATGAAGGTAGAATAGCCAATGATGGAAGAGTCTCAATTCACTATCAAGAGGTGGAGTGGAGTAGCTAAATGAAACTGTTAGGATGATAGATATATAAACCATGCCAACTGAAGGGAGGAGAAGTCACAGCCACAATATAGACAATGAGCGAGGTTCTCAAGCGCAATATCCTTAGAGAGGCCTATCGGCGGTTGACTCCCCGAAAAGAGAAGGTGAGGGGAAGGATCCTCTGGTTATTATTTCCCACTCTATGGATGCTCTATTTGTACATTTGCAGATACCCATGTATGATTCCATTCCAAGAAAATTGGATGCATGCTATTCATAATAAACTTCAATGAATGCTAAGTATCTAGTATCTGTATGTGTTGGTAACACCAGAGCAACCGAAATTTCAATGTGTTGCAATTCCAGTTTTCACATTTGATGGCTCATAGAAATTTCCCATGCAGAAATTGCAAGCACAAGAAACTAATCTTCAACTCAAACAATGCTAAGCGTCCATTTCAATAAACTGATGAATATCTTAAGAAAATATAGAAAAAAGAAGACCAGAAAGTGGCAACTTACAGGTAATCTTACGGTCTCAGCATTCTTGTAATCCCCATCAGAAATAGAGTTCCCCATTCTCTGCCCACAAAAGAGAGCATCTCCAGAAGCAGAGCTAGAAATTTTTCGTTCTTTAGGATGAGCATCACTTCCAAACCCCATTCCTTTGCCCCAAACTTTTGTCCAAGCCATCCCATTCCAAGCAGAAGAGGAGGGTTTCTTTGAATGTAAAGGTGGAGAACCATTAATAGCAGTATTCTGCATGTATTCCAAGGATCCTACATGTTTACTCACTTTTGTAGAAGAACCAGTAGAGGTCTCGAAGCCCTTTTTAAAGAATGATGTAACAGTACTACCACTTGAAGCTCTTGAGGGAGCAAGAAAGGAACCTTTCACTCTGTCAAGATATTGAGAACCACCAACTTTGCTAGCATTGCCTGTAAAGCCTTTCGATCCATGACCCATTTCTGAACCATGAGGTCTAGGGTTTTCTGTTGATTTTGTTACATCTCTCCTTTCAATGTCACTCTTTTTATCATACTCACACTTTTTCTCGCTTTCTTTGATGGCCCTCTTCTCAATATCCTCCCCATCTGAGTTGAATGAGCCCTTGTCCTTGTCTTTGTCCTTTGTTTTTGCCAGTCGCCTCTTTTCTGCCTCTCTCTCTCTCCTAACCTCTCTTTCCCTCTCCATGGCTGACGCCCGCTCCCTTGCCTTTATTGCCTCTAATTGATCATCCCTCAACCGCCTCTGTTCCTCAACAAGCCTTGCAACCTCCTCTCTCTGTTTCCTTTCTTCTTCCTCTAGCATTTCTTTCCCTAACCTAGCCAATCTCTTCTCTTCAGCTTTTCTTTTCGCCTTTTCCCCCTTGCTCTCCTGAATGTTCGGTCCTGTCTCACCCTTCCTATACTGTGACCTTCGCTCCCCATCCATGGAAACCTCTTCACCCACTGAACCCATCCTCAAAACCTTCCTCCAAAGCCATTTTAAGATGAGAGAGAAAAAACCCAATAATCTACAAACAAAAATAACAAAACCACAGTAAGAATTTTCAGCTAAACATGGTTCTTCACTGGCCAAAAAAGACCCACCATTTCTTCCCAAGATCCAACCATCATTTTCTGAACAATCCCAACCATTTCCACAACCCCATCTAGGCCTTTCAAGCCCAACCTTCTCACTCCAAATTTTACCAGTTTTCCCCACTAAATCACTGATAATCCCTGAACCAACCATCCCCTCCAAGCCTCGACCTCCTGAAATCCCACCTCCTGGTATATCAAGCACAGGCCTACGAGATATATGGCCACAATACGAACACATGTATTTTCCACCGACTGGGTTTTGCTCTCTATAAGCAGTTAAGCAATTCCTACACCTTCTTATTGCAGTTTTCCGAAGCTTTTGCATTTCAATTGCTTCAATTCTCTTTCTCTCTCTAAGAAAAGCATTCCTACGGGCTCTCCAAGTCAAGAGCTTAGGCATTAAGATTTCGTACCAAAATAGGGAGATAAGAAGGACAGAAAAACAGGTAACCTGGGGTGAGGTAGCTTCAAGTCTAAAACCAGGAGGAAAGAGTTGAGAGAGAGCCCATAGAACAAAGAGAGGTATCACCAACCACGGTAAGATAGTGGCAGCTCTACGAGCCCACTTTCGAACAACACAGAGTATACACATTATCTTTCAATTTGATCCCTATTCTGAAAAACTCAAAGATTAAAAAGCCAATTTTGATACAATTCCTAGTCTTGTGATATCTCAAACAACAAAACTGGTCTATTTTGGCGGCTTATATTGAGGATAAAACTCTAAATGCCAAATTTCATCTTCAATCTACAAATTCTGCAACATTTTGTCAACAATTTCACAGTCTGAAACTTAAACAGAGCTTGAAAACATTGAATGTCGTCAAACCATTTACACTCCGTATCACCTTCTGGAAATTAACCATGTGAGAGAAAACCTAGAACAACAAATGCCATAATCCAATGCCTGAAACTTCCCAAAATAGAATTCCCAGCCAAAAGAAGCCCCAAATTCAACATTAAACGGCCAGTTTCAGTGGTAAATTAACACAAGCTTCAGAAAAATATGGAAATATTTAGCTGCGAAAACCCACCTCTTTGCCCCAATCAACAAAACCTAAACCAGGAATTTCTCTCCCTAAGTTTCCAGCCCACCATTATTGAGATAGCAGAAGCTTGCAGACAAAATGGCAGTCTTTGTCATTTGTGGTTTCCTGTGTAAAACTTCTTTACAGACAGTCAAAAGATAGGGTTTACAGTCTATGGTCATCAAAGAACCGTGTATGAATCGCTGAATGCAGATTTCTATCAAAGCGCAGGGAAATTAATTCACCGAAACCTAGAGAGAGAAGGAAAAAAAAAAAAAGATTTAGAAATTGATCAATCTTACACGAATTTTCTTCAAATGAAATGCAGAAGATTGCGCTCGGGCTTGTTCATGGAATAGACGAACAAATACCCTTTTGTGGAACAGCTAAGAGAGAGAGAAAGGGCAGGTAGAGAGAGAAAGAAGGTCTAGTAAGAACTAAAAAGAGTAGAAAAGGCAAAAGCGCGGACCTTGAATGAAGGCAAAGTTTTAGATAAGGAGATTAATTGATTGAAGAGTGAGAAAGGATAATTTTAGAGAGAGAAGATTTTATAGGAAAAAATTTATATAAGGTGTCAACCTTACACTGTACTAGTAAGGTGCACCTAAAACGCTCAATAGAGGAGGTTGTTCTATGATGGAAAGCCTTCAAATTAATCATCTCGACTTCAAGATTCATAAACATAAAAAAAAGGGGATTTTTATTTCTAAACATAGTTAATCTTGTAGCATATTATCTGGACTGTCCATTTTCAAGTATTTATCAATGTGCTTGATGGTCGTCATTTTTAAATTTCACCGTTGGAAACAACAATAGACTTTCAGCAAAAAAAAAAAAAAAAAGCTATTTGGTACCAAAAATGCATTTTAAGCATAGATGCATTTTAAGCAAAGTTTTGAGATGCACAGTACTTTAATAGTATAAGGTCGATACCTTATATACAAACCCCACCCGTTTGTATATAGAGAGGGCGCATTGAACGAAACAAAGTTCTTCATAGTTCTTCCCGTAAAGAGATGTAGAGAGAGAGAGAGAGAGAGAGAGAGAGAGTTTTAAACTCTGAATACAAAAGGTAGCGACAGAGAGAGGGTGAGGCAAAAAGGTTGAGAGAAAGTCGAATTAATTTGAAAATGTACCTAATCACGAAATCTGATATGAGATATTTTGCTTTTTCTTTTTCTTAAAAATAATGAGATGAGAAATTTGCTTTTCTTTTTTCTCATTTGGTAAGTAGTAAAGAGAGAATAAATTTTGGATTTCGTAAGATTGTTAAAAAAAAAAGAGAGAATAAATTTTGGATTGGGTTTAATTTAAAAAAAGAATAAATTTTGGATCGGGTTTAAATATTATTATTATTATTATTATTTTGAATGTTGGGTTTAATTCTAATTTTACTCCAAGTTAGCACAACTTCAGGTCATTGCCACAATTTCAATTACGAATATTGGTAAGGGTGCGGTTCATATAAGGCATTAATACTAAATAACTAAGGGTGACACATCTCCAGACCCGTCCGAAAATGTAATTTCAGTGATCTTACATTTAAGGAAATGGTTTGATAGGGCTACAAAATAAGTATAACCTCACTTAAGGACTCACTGAAAATTGTAATTCAAGCATTGGAAAACCATGACATCAATTATTTTGACTTGAACATTATGGTGGTGAAAAAAATTAAAATTTCAAACTCTAAAAAATAGTGTATATTTTATCAAATTATCTAGACCACCCATTGCACGCTGGAAATGAGTGTTCAAAGATCTACAAGATCTATATGACTTTTTGAATTTCAAGTTTTATTGTCCGTACTGAAAATTGATTTTAAAGACATCATGAAGATTTATATGGCCGAAAGTGCTTTCCAAACAAGGATTTAAGGTGAGGCTTAGTTTAGTTTTCATATTCAAACTTCATCCTATATTTATCCCCAAAGAAGCCCCAAATCTATAACCATTGGTATTTATAAGATTTTAACACTTAAAAAATAGTGCACATTTGGGAGAGGTTTAGACGTTTGAGAATCTTCAAAATGTATTATTTTTATTACTTCAAAATATTTTTTTTATGTTCAATTGCAGAATTTTTCCGTAGTGGAACAATTTCTAGTCTTATAATATAATACTGACGCCTTGTATAAACTTTTTATTTTATACTTGTTTCATAATTCTCATTTGAATGCTGAAAGAGAGACTACAGAATGTATACTATTGTCCTTAGGAGCATATTGTACATCAACTACCTCAAGTCAAAAGACCTACTTGGGAGATTTATCCTGTCTGAGATTTTGGGAAGCACCTAAAGATCACCGGATGATTCTTTAAAAAAAAAATAAAAATTGAATTTTGAATATTTTATAACTTAGATCTCTACTCTTCAAAAATTGGACAGTTTCAACTTTGAGATATATTATTATTTTTTATTATGTAAAGAATTCAATTCGAATTTTTCCACTCTTTTTTTTTAAACTGAGGTTAATCTCTGGGTTGAGGAGGTTACATCCTCAAAAATTGGGGTCCTAAATTACTCCTATATTAGGTTTTACCCAAGGGAGTAAATATGCAATATATTCCCCTGGGAGTATAAAAACCTTTTGGGGGTAGAGAATAAATTGTGGATTGGATTTAATTTAAGATTTTCTTTTTTTGGGTCAATGGCTTAATTCAGTCTTGATTACAACCTCAATTGAAGTTTTAGGCCACTGCTAAATTTTGGCCAAAATACAATAGAAAAGCACAAACTTTTATTGGATAAAACCATGGGAGAAAAATAAGTATGTCCTTTTGTGGTGGCTTGTAATAATGTTTGTTGTACGAAATTATTTGTTGTTAAGATCGATAAATACCAGTTCCATAAGTGAAGGCAGGTTAAAAGATGGAATTATTTGTAGGTAGACCACGTTTTAGCTACCATTTTTGTGATCAATGTGTGTAGCTTTAAATAATGTAAGAAAATGTCAAGTTTGCACTTGGTTGAATGATGCTCTCCACTTTTGTGTGTGTGCACCGCTTGCTCCCATGGGAGCACATTATATAATTGTTCCTTCGATCCTGAGGGAAAGAACCTAAGCATAAGTATTTTCACGGTCTAAAATTTTGAGGCACAATAGTATTTTTTAGAAAGGAAGAAAAATAGATTTTAAATTCTTAAACACTTGGCATACATTTGAAAATTAGATTTTTAGGAAGTTAACCTCTTTGGCTTGCTTTTTCTCTCTCTAACTCATCGCTTTAACCATGCTTTCTCTCTTTATCTAACCATGTCTTTCCTATCTCTAACTATACCTTTTCTCTCTCTAAATGTCAGTTCTCTCTCTAAATGTCAGTTCTCTCGCTAGGCATTTCTCTCTCTCCTCCATGATCTTTCTCTCTACGTTTCTCTCCCTTAATCCTCACTCTAAGTGTCGTTGTTCTCTCTCTAACTCCTCTCTTTATCTAATCATGTTATTTCTCTCTCTAACTCCTCTATCTCATAGTATCTTTTTCTCTCTCATTGGGTCCTTTATCCCTCTATCTCTCTCTACCACTCAAGCCTAGGCTTCATTCCTAATGATTATTAATGAAGTTCTTTTATTTTTGAGGTTAGTCAGTAGGCTGAGAATGCCATATCTCTTCGTGGTCCTAACCATACTCCTATGCATATTAATTCATTTTAGATAGAAATACTTTCTTTTTTAAAAGTTATATACTTTGGATAATATAATTTTATTATCTATTTCAGGTGCATGTATAATATTACATAATTATTTAATTTTTTTGGCAATTTTCAGCTATTTTTATGGCTACAAATATATGATTTTTAACAAATTACTTGGAATAAATTAAAAATAACTTTCCAAAAAGATAAAATTATATGTGAATCTTAGATAGCATTATAATGGACGCTACCAATCAACAGATAATTTATCATCAGAATTAATTTTATTGAAACAAAGAATTATCAATGACAAGATATGCATCCAAACGCGTCCTTTGATATGATTTAGTTACTGGGACTAAAAGACATGCTTCATATAATCTGTTGGTTTTGTAAATAAGAACAACGTATGTTATCTCTCTTCTTCTTCTTTTTTCTCTTATATATATATATATATATATATATATATATATGTATTTCAACGTATTTGTGAAATGAGGCTAAGGTGTACAAGCAAATGATCAGTCTTAGATGAATAAATCCACTGTGGAAATTTGAATCCACGATATATGGAAAACAAAGACACAAAACTCATTCACGCCAAAAAAAAACACAAAAAACTCCCATTTGAGATTTTGCCAATTATGAAGACATTAAATTTCAAATTTATCGAAATACTCATGAGTATTTAATATCTAACAATTAATAATTATTCAAACTCAAAATCACGTGTTTTTTATGGGTATTTTTAAACTAAGTCAAAGGCCAGTAAAGCGTTAAATTGTAAATTGTTTCTTTTTTGTGGATAATTTGATGAATTTCCTTTTTCAAAAAGTATTTCCACCACACTCATGCTGCTTCTTTGGAACTCATAGTTTCATGTACAAACACAGTCTATATTAATGTAACAATGGTTGATGATGAGTTATTGCCTATTTTTATAATTATTTAATTTATTTGAAAGGAGCAATTACTTTACTACTTATGAAATGTTATCAAAGCCTAGAATCTACAGTGCATATCGGCAAATGATGCCTACTTGCTCAGTTGAAATGGAAGCATAAATATTGTGAAAGAGTTACAACGTAAGGGAAATTCATCAAAATATGCTAACTGATGGGAAGTTGTGCTTTGAATAAAATAAAAACATCAAACCTCAAATAAATAATAATATAAAAAATTTGCATAAAATTAGAAACCAACATAACACCAAGATTTGTGTGAAAAACCATTCAAGAGAAGAAAAAAACCAAGAGGCACCACAAATAAAACCCCCATGCAAGTAATTAAAAGAATTCATTCCAAGTCGTCTTATCTTGAGGATTTGGGAAAAAGAGTATTAAAAAATATAGGTCACCGGATTAATATAATCTTCCCCTTCTCAAAAGAAAGACTTCCTTCCAACCTTATTAGAGAAGAAAAATACAGAGTTGCCTCTGTGGGATTAATATTTCTTTCCCGTTTTCAAAAGAAACACTTCTAAAAAGCCCCATGCTTTTTTTAGACATTTGGAGAAAAAAAAAAACAACCGCAGACTTCAACTTCTCTCTGTAATCTTTTGGATGACCCCTCACACATAAAATAAGAAAACTTCTCTATTAGATTTTTTCTATTTTATATCTAATCTAAAAGAGCTCATCAAAGTACATGTGGTCATGAGTTGGAATAGCTGAAAGTTGGTAAAATGCTAAAAAATTATGCGACTTTTGATACATTTTCCCATAAAAAATGACCCCCAAAACTCAAAATCTTTAGAAAAATGTTTATGTAAGGTATCAACCTTATACTATAGAAGGAAGGTGTACTTAAAAATAGTCTGAAAAAGTTTATTCTGGTGCTAAAAAATCCTCCAATTAATCATCTTGTCTTCGAGAAATATGGATATTCAAAAAAAAAAAAGAATTCAAGTCTTCAAAGTAATACAACCAAAATTTATCCCCTAACCCTCATTGAATTTCTTAGTTTTAATAAATAAAAAAACACAACTCTTGATTGAGTTTCTTAACCACCATACATACATTGCTGAGGCCTTCACCAACAAGCTATGCAACTCACTTGGCTTGGAGAAGTGTCAATGGACATGACCTCATTTGGTGGCCATCTTTTAATCATTTGTTCTTGGTGTTCATTTGGCTTCGAGGTATCGTCTTTGGTCGTCTTTAAATAGACACGGTTCACCTTATCAATGTCCCCTGAATTTTCCCGTTCACATTTTGTACTGAACAAACCTGTTGGACCTGGCCTCAACAGCATGGACGCTAAGGTGAAGTCCTGTGGATTACATAGACAATTAATGCTCTGAATAGATAATAGGGATTGTTATAGCCAAGGGTATAGATTGTTGAAAATTGTTTGGGTGAAATAGGGGCAAAAGATAACTACAATTTTATAAAATCAAGCGCTTAAGTCTTTGTTTTCGGGCACGCAGGAGCGCTATTTCAAGATGATATTTGCCCCTTTCGATGTTGTTTATAGTGTGTATAAGAAAGGTAATTTGTCATTGGTATACAGGAAAACAAAGAGGTCTCTTTGATATTCCTAAGCTCTATGCGCTCGAGCTTGGAACTCACACATTGCACACCAAAGTCTTATGAGGTTTTAGGGAAAGAAAAAGGCAAAATCGAGTAGATAGAGAGAGTTGGAATTTCACAGAAAAAGGTGTTGCAAGTGTTTGTAGGGAGGCTACAAAAAAAAAAAAAAAGTCATATGGGAACAAGGGCCCCTTATATAGAGTACATGCTCATTTAGCGCAGTGGCGATTACATGTAACACCAACAGCTACTACTTACATGCACTTGCCTATTTACTGTAGTAGTGGTTATATGCATTACCAAACAGCTACAAGTTACATGTACTTGACATGTTCTACAAGTAGCCTTGAATTATCAACAGTAAAATGCAAAGTGCATCATTAAGCGCCGTTACGCCCATGCCCTCGCACACGCATATATACATGCATGTCGCACCCTTCGCGTGCTGTGCACATGCGCCAATTGAGAGCCTGGGCATGTGCTTCTCCTAACTCTAGCCACCTTAATAGAGTTAGGCTATGGCTTTCTAGTATTTGTTAAAAAAAACTCGTCTTCGAAATTCTACAAGAAAATACAATTCTACCCCTGAAAACCTTTGTTATAGCATGTAAATTTATTTCGGTCTAATTATAAAATTTAAAGCTCCAAAAATAATGTATATCTAATATGTTATCATTTGAAATGGACTGCCCAAAAGTAAGTTGCAAGACAAGACAAGCCAATTTTAAGACTTGACATATCTTTTTTGTCTATGTGTGCGTGATTATAAAAATCAAGACGATCCATTGTAAGTTTCCCAATAACCAAACTACATTTACAAACAATATTTGAGGTACCTTAATTTTTTAACAAATCACAATATCAACTTGAAATTTTGAAAATAGGAACAAATTTGATTCTAGGGCATTACCTCATCTGGGCTGCATTCATAAAGAAGTTTTAGTTGCAATTAGTTAAAGGGTAATATTCATACTTCCATATTTGAATATGATTAGTGCCAAAAAAAAAGGGTCACTAGCTAACAGCATGTGTGTTGCGTTGGAAAGCTGGGCGATCTAACCATTAACCGCCCGATTAGATTGGAATCGGCCACTGGCCGGTTCCAATTTTGGGTGATTTTGGTGATCGACCTGTATTTAAAAAACATTGACTAAGCTCAAACTTAAATTTTCTCAAATTTTGGGTCATCTCCTACCTATCAAATTTCACATAAATAATTGTGAGCTCTTTGTATCATAGGTAAATAGTCTTCTTGTATACAATCATTTTTTTTATGAAAAACGTTTATATAGAGCCGAGGCTCTAAATAATCAAATTAGAGCCTACTTCAAAAATTTTACTAGAAGATGTTGTTTTGACGCCCAAATATATCCAAATCGATCATCTCGACATCAAGATGCATGGACATGAGAAAAAATGCATTTAAAGTTTTGATAATAATGTATTTTGTAATGCATGTTTGGACAGTCAGTTTTCAAGATTTTCAAGTTTTCATATATCTGTCGATCTACACTATTTTGGAAGCTTTAAACTTTATAAATAAATATGAAAATATATGTTAAGGCTATCACAATGGTTTCCAGTATTGAAACGGCATGTCTCAACACTATTTGAGGGTAGACTCTAATTTGATTGTTTAGAGTCCAGGTTCAATACAAACCGCACGTTTTTTTTTATTCAGGGCATAGCATAACAAGTAAAAATAATAAAAAAATATTTTGAACAAAAATTAACAAATCTATGTTTAAAATATTGTAAGGTATTTTGGTTAATTTGTTTTTCCTTAAAGATAATTTTTTTCTTTTTATTTGTTGCGCTTTATAAAAATGAATCCATATACCAAATTGAAGATAAAAAAAAATTTAAAATAAAATTCAAAACAAAAATTTGTGCTAGGCGTTTGACACGGCATCGTCCCATCAAAACCTTCTTACCATCGACAGTAGTCTTTCCCTCCTTTAACAAGTCAATATATCATGTCATAGGCAAAGACTCAAATGGCATTCATTTAGACTTACAGCACTGAATTGACATTAAACCCTTACCACTGAATTGACATAAAACCCTTAGTTGATATGGAATTCAAGGAAAATTGTTTCATGTGGCGGGGACAGCATTTCTACATTTTCAGTCCTTGAGGTATAAATGATTCATTTTAAAAATGGATGCAAATAGGTGGTCGACCTAAAAATAATTGAAACTAACAATTCAAATGTTTTATTAATAGAATTATCATTTTTAATTTTCAAAATTTTTTATCTTTTCATATTCATGATCTCCTACATGTCTTTAAAAATTAAATTCAAAAATCCATTTCAAAAATAGATTTTTAAGAGGTGACTCATTTCTTTATAGACTCATAAAAACCGTGTTCATTCCTAAATGAATAAAATAAATTACAAAATATCCACATGACTCCTAATCAGCCTATATTACCAAAAATACTCCTTCATTGCCCTAAAGAAATATTATAAGGGCCAATGGTTCAATTTTCCAACTTTATATTTATCTATGTTTTTTTATGGGATTGAATATAATGAAATGACATACAGCTCAAGCCGTTAGTTGTAAGAACAAAAAGATAGTAATTCTTTGAATAAATTCTAAGGAACTTTTTTTTTTAAATTTTAAGCCGTCAATAAAATAGCCCTTGCAGCCTGATTTCACAACCAATGACTATGGTCATAATGTATAGTTTTGTTTGACCAACTACTTTGGTCACGAATATGTCCTGCTCATTTCCTCTTAATTTCAACTTACCCTTATCAAATTACCAAAATAATATTGCTTTCTTGCTTTACTCTCAATCGCCACAAAAATTATAACATTATGCGTCTATAAAAATGGAGAAGATTAAGGGAACAAACCATAACCCAAAACACCCTTATAGCATCAATTATTACACTACAACGTTAATAATAAATGGGATACAAATATATATACAACTAATAAAAAAAAGTTATATAATAATAAAGAAAAATATCTCTATATCCCTTATTTTTAGGTTTCATTACTTGATAAACTCAAGATTTCAAAAGATATATTCTAACCCCGTAGCCACTTTAAATATATTTTTTAATCTAAACAAATATGATAAAGACATGCTCTTTCTAAACCCAATCGTTTCTCTCTCTTCACTTGTATACTCAAAACTTCTCTCTTTCTCTATCTTTGTGCGCCTCTCACTCTCTCTCTCCTCCCTTGTTTCTCTAAACACCTCCCTCTCTACTCCCGGTAAAACTTCTCACCTCCATGAAACTCTTCTCTCTCGAAAAGTTTGGGAGGATGACTTTTAGAAAAGGCATATCTGTTTAGATTTATTTGGCCTAAAAAACAGGCTTTAATTAGCTTAGGGGGTTAGAAGAAATAAAATCTATAATTTGTATACCCTAAGATATCTTTTAAAACCTTGGTTCTATTATGATATGAAACCTAAAACTAAGGAGTATGGAGATATTTTTCCTAATAATAATAATAATAATAATGATAATGATGATGATGACAATGATAAGCTTGTTAATTGAGTTGTGCGGATGCCTTAGTTGTAGAGATAGTTGATGATAGTTAATTTTAATTTTAATTTATCTTATATTTGATGTAGATATCTCTCTTGATAAGTCTAGATTAGTTAGTTATTATCAATAACTGATTAGCCGTATATTTATACAAAACTTCGCATATTCTTGACAATGCATCAATATACAGAGATTTCTCTAGAGGATTTAGAATTTTAACATGGTATCAAAGCAAAAGGTTCGAGGCCATACACGGTTGTGATTCGAATAGATTTGGGCATCCCAATGGCGATTTTTTGAAGTAGAACTCATTGGTATTTGGAATTAGAGGTTGCATGAGGTTGTTGTTGAGCCTGTTCAGATTGAGGCGACAGATCCTCCATTGGGCTTTTGCGTTTTTTAGAGAGAGGTGCATCTCCGTTGCTGCTGGTGATGATGCTGCTCTCATTGGCACTGGTGTTGGTGTTACAGTTTTCTTCAGCGATTAATACGGTATTTGTATTGCCAAAAATTTCTTCAACCATTAATATTAGTTTACTCAACAAGAGCAAGAAGAAGAGGCAGCACCCCAAGTCCAAAATTTTCAAACTCAAACCTCCTGTATCAAAAAGGCAAGACTTGAAGCCAGCAACTTTATGTCTCTATCTGGAGAAGAGAGGTAGAGAGAGAAGAGTTAGAAAAGAATAATAGATATTTATGATATGTACATCGTAGATAATGAATGATACAGTGCACACAAGTCCAGCATCTATTAAACCCTATCAAGGTAATAGTCAGATTCTCACCCCTAATGGGGAGAAACTGAATATTATTGGTACTGATAATCTTTTACTTTCTATCTCCCGTGGTATACACTTTCATTTACGTCATGTCCTCTTCGTTCCTAAATTAACTACTAATCTAATCTATGTGGGCCAACTAATCGATGATGGTTATAATGTTCAATTTTCTTGTGATGGTTGTGTAATACATGACCAACGTATTAGGAGTGTAAAGGAAGAGGCGTAGAATTGGTTGTTTGTTGGCCTTGGAGTTTGAGAAACCAAGCCATAATGCTTTTTTCTTTTCTTCATCGAATTTTGATTTTTCTGTTTCCAATAAACAATGGCATATGTAGCATCAAAGACTTGGTCATCTGAATGCAAATAAATTAGATACTTTGTTTCGTTATGGTTCATTGCCCAATAAAGCACTTGATTTGAATTCTATCAATAAATCTTGTATTAGTTGTTCTTTGAATAAAACACCAGTTTGCCTTTTTTCGACTCGAGTAGATAAAACAACTGCACATTTCCATCTTATTCACAGTGATGTGTGGAGTCCTGCTCCAACTTTATCCAAAATGGGATATAAGTATTTTGTTTTGTTTATTGATGATTGTACACAATATACTTGGATATACTTTATGCGCCATAAATTAGAAGTGTTCTCCCATTTTAAAATGTTTTTATCCATGATTGCAACTTAGTTTAATATCAAAGTAAAAATCTTACGGTCAGACTCTGGGGGGGAATACTTATCAAATGATTTTCAAGATTTTTTTAAAACACAGGGTATTCAATCACAGAAAACATGTACATATACTCCACAACAAAATGACATAACTAAAAGGAAAAAACGCCATATCTTAGAAGTTGTGAAGACCTTTATACATGACTATCATATTCCTCATAGTTTTTGGGTTGAAGCTACATCAACAGTTGTTTATCTCATAAATCGCCTCCCATCCTTGGTTTTGCATAAACAATCTTCATATTATTCATTATTTTATGTTCATCATGATTATTCTATTTTGCATGTTTTTTGGTGTGTATGTTGCATTCATCTTCGTTAGCATGAACGAATAGAGTTTTATGTTCAAGCAGTCACTTGTGTTTTTGTGGGTTATTGTCTCAATCAAAAGGGGTTTCTATGTTATGATCCAACAGCTCATCATATATATATTTCTCGCAATGTCGTCTTTTTGGAAAACATCTTTTATTACTCTTTAATTGCAAAATCATCTGGGTCCTTTGCTCCTTTCTTTCCAAATTTCTCCAATGATAAACCATCACACATTTTAGCGCCTTAACAACAAGGCCAACAAAATCAATCCACGCCTACTCCATCTCACCAACCAGAGCAAGGTCAAACCTTTACCTTACCTGTAAGTGATTTTTTTCTTATTCCTATTGATAGCTCTATAGAGTTATAACGTTCTTCATGTGTACCTTATCCACCTGATCGATATGGCTTCTCCCTTGATGATTTTGACTTTTCACTACAGCTTAGAGCTTTGTTTACTTCTCTTGATACTATTAAGGTTCCTTTTAAACACTTAGATCTCTGTTTACTCCTTAGATCATTATTTACTACTTTAGATTCAGTAGATATTCTTTCCTCCTATCGGCAAGTATTGACTATGCCCTATTGGAAAGAGGCAATGGATGCATAAATCAGTGTCTTGTTGAAAATGACAATTGGGATGTTGTACCGTGTCCTCCTCACACATCTATTAATGGAAGTAAATGAGTCTTTTCTATGAAGCTTAAATCTGATGGAAGGATCGAGCGATCTAAAGCACGATTAGTTGCTCAAGGTTACAAACAAGAGTATGGCATAGACTATGATGAAACATTTGCTCATGTTGCTAAAATGATTACTGTACGAACCGTAATTGCCTATCAGTTATTTGTCAGTAAATTATATCTCAAATGGATGTGAAAAATGCATTTCTTCATAGACATCTGAAAGAGGCAGTATATACGTGACCTCCTCCTGATTATTGCGATGATAAACCTATGGTATGCCATTTGAAAAAATCCTTGTATGATTTAAAACAAGCTCCAAGAGCTTGGTTTGAACGATTTTGACAGGTCGTTCTGGATGTTGGGTTGAAACAAAATGCTCATGACTATTCGCTATTTACTCATCATTGTTCTTCAAGAATAACAATCATTCTCCTATATGTTGATGATATTCTCATCACGTGAGACAACCTTGATAATATCAGATACTTAAAAGAGCTTCTCAATCACTCATTCAAAATGAAAGATTTGGGTCTATTGACTTGTTTTCTTGGGCTGGAGATTCATTATTCTCCTAATGGATACATAATTAATCAGAAGAATTACACTACAGACTTGATCAAACTGGCCAACTCATCTGATCATAAACTAATGGATACACCACTGGAGGTGAATGTAAAATATAGAAAGGATAATGGAAACAAACTTCTAGATCCCACTGTTTATAGATAACTGGTTGGGAGTCTACTTTATCTCACTATGACTCGTCCAGATATATATTATGCAGTACAGGTCGTTAGCCAATTTATTGTTGATCCTCGTGGCATCCACCTCTCGGTTGTCCATCGTATCATTCGTTATCTATAGGGTACATACTATAGAGGTCTATTATTCTATTCAAACTCTTCTCTCCAGTTATGAGCCTATGCTGATGCGGATTGGGCAGGATGCCGCGATACTAGACGCTCAACCACTATGTGATGTATTTTTTTTGGAGATTCTCCCATATGATGGAAATGTAAGAAACAACAAACTGTGTCTAAATCTTTTGCAGAAGCTAAAATACTGAGCTATGTCCTCAGCTTGCAGTGAAATTACTTGGTTGAGAGGTCTTTTACAGGACCTCAATATTCTTCATCAAACTCCTATACAATTGTATGCTGATAATATGATAATCATACGTATTATATCAAATCCAGTGTTTCATGACCGCACAAAGCATATAGAAGTTGATTGTTATTTCATTCGTGAAAAATTTCTGACCGACGAAGTAACACTCCCACATATTACCTCCCAACAACTACGTGCAGATATATTTACCAAGGCAATGATTCGTGCTCATCATGACTATCTCGTTGACAAACTGATGATATTCACCCAATCTCAGTTTGAGGGGGAATGTAGAGATAGTTGAGGATAATTTTTAATTTTACTTTTAATTTAGCTTGTATTTGATGTAGATGTCTCTCTTGATAAGAGTATATTAGTTAATCATAATCAATAATTGATTAGCCGTACATTTATACAGGACTTTGTATATTCTTGACAATTCATCAATATACAGATATTTCTTTGAAGGATTCAGAATTTTAACATTAGGCCACACTTTGAGGCCAATAGGCCAAACATGGAATGCTAGGCTGGAACTGGTAGAACAATGCATCCTTGGCCTAGACAAAAAAATTTATATGACCAAATATTTCTGGCCCTCTCCCAAGCCCGGCCAAAAATAAGCCGAGCTCGGGCTAGGTCTATCCCGTGGTGGGCCCAGTTGTTGGCAGCCATAATAATATCAATAGTAATTACATTTTAATATGTTAAATCAAATCAAAATTTAATGAACAATAATTAAGAGGCCAATTTGAATGTAAAAGAAAATGAGAGAGAAATGCTTATTTGGGCATCTTCATCAGTCATAAAGCCATTTCTGAGCATAAGATCAGTGATGTATATACAAAGGCTTATATTCCTCTCCCCAAACATACGAGTGGCATGGGTTAAGCTCAACCCACCAGAACTATGCCCAACCATAGTTAGCAAGTTAGGGAATAATAATATATGGGCAAGCTAAAACATCGGTAATGAATCGGTTTTGTTTCAAAAAGTCGGTGGAAAAAATTCGGGTAAAAGATAGGGGTCGCCTAAAAATGAGGTAAGTTATAAAGTCATGAATAATTTAGATTTGTCTCAAAAAAATGGAGTGAAAAAATTAGATATGTAAAGATGACATAATATAGGATTATGATTTGTCGTTATTGTATAGATACATTAATGTCATTTAACAACAATTTTATGACCTTACCTAGTGTTGTTAGAGTGATACTTAGACAATTTATTGTCTAAACTTCCAATAAGTCGAACAATAATGCTTATTCTGTTGTCACAACACGAAACATATCACATATTTATTTGGAGTATAAAATGAAATATAAATAATACTTAAAACAAGAACTACATTAATAGATAACAAGAACTGTAAACTAAGAGATAGGCTTATTGTTTGAAAAAAAAAAACATAAAAAGGACCCTCAGTATAGGATTGCAATTAACTAAAACAAAATACGTACCCAAATACATAAAATAGCAGTTCATCCAAAATGCTATGTTGCATAAACCAATAAAATAATAATAATAATAATAATAATAATAATAATAATAATAATCAAACTTCTCTATATAAAGAAAGCAACAAAATGTTTAAAAAAATTCAAATCTCATGCTAAATTCCTAGCAACTTAAATATTTAATATACAAAATTTGCTTAAAACTTTAGTATACAAAATGCTATTTATAAGGATGCACTGAGTTTAAAGAAAAAAAGGCAAACAAAAGATTTCTCATTGGGTGAGTCTTCTAGCTCTCCATATTATTTAGACATATACGATTGTTTTGATATCTTATTTTTTGGATAATTTATTGTTTGTAATTTTTTGTAAACCTTTTTTAAGGGGAAATATTGGTGAAACATTTTATGGAATTTTACTTTAAATCAAGATTCTTGACTTACTCCTACTATAAATTTACTTATCTTTAAATAAAAATTCAATAATATTATGTTAATGAAGAAATAAGGTTATAGGGAAGAAGTTTTTTTGAATCGATATTTTGAAAAAAGATAAAATATAGATTTACATTGATTCCTTGTAAAAAACACGATTTGTTGAAGATCGTTTGAAAAACTCAGAGTTCTAAACGGTTTTTTTGAAAAAAATCGTGTTTTACTAACTATGTGCCCAACCAATATTACCTTCCAACATCAAATGTTTATAAGAATAAAAATTTCCGTAGAGAGATTAAAATATCAGTAAAAGGAAAAAAGGAACAAATCATTTCAATTCACATGGTGGAGTGCAGAAAGGAAATTTTTAGAAGAGTTGCTAAAAGGATCGCTTCGGCCCAAAAATGGAAAGTTAAGGATGGCGATTACTTCGCTGTCCCATACTTCCATTTGAAATTTTGAATACCTCTCTCTCTCTCTCTCTCTCTCTCTCTCTCTCTCTCGTCGTCGTACGACGACGACGTACGTAACGTACTACTTACTTACTTCTCTACGTACGTACGTACGTACGTACGTACGTACGTACTAC
>NW_006498404.1:4499472-4542049 GCF_000471905.2 Amborella trichopoda
AGAGAGAGAGAGAGATTGATTGATTATGTGTTCAATCCTTTTATTACACATATAAATAATAAAAGAGAGTTTCCTTTTATTACGCATGTAAACAATAAAAAAGGCCCATGAATGTGAGACCCCTAGGCCCCCTTTCTACTTACATAATCCCAATCCTCAACAATCTTAATCCACTCCCTACCATATAATAGTAACCAAATTCATTACTCTTAATGTGAGTTTATTTGATCAACATCAAGAAATAAATAAACAAAACACACAAACCCTTCATTGAGTATCTTAGTCACAATACATAGTGGAGGCCTTGATCAACAAGTTGTGTAATTCTTTGGGTTTAGAGAAAAATGGACTATGGTCAGTATCAATGGACATGACCTCATTTGGTGGCCATTTTTTAATTAGCAGTTCTTGGTTTTCTAGCTTCAAAACTTCATCTTTTGTAGTCTTTATATAAACACGGTTGACCTTATCAACCTCCCCTGAATTTTCCCCTTCAAATTTTGCTGTGAGTAAAGCCATCAGTGGCCCTGGCTTCAGGAGCATGGATGCCAAGGTGCAGTCCTGGATTCCATGGAAAATCATTGTCATGAACTTATAAAAAAGGGATAATCATCGCCCTACATACAAACAGTAAGGATGGCAAAGAGCTGGGCCAAGGCAGGTCAGCCTTGGCTTGAGCCCAGGTCTAGCCCTAGCTCAGATCAGGCCGGAAGGGCCATGTAGAATTGAACAAAGAAAGCGTACAAAAGACAAAAAAGGGGCTTAGCCATCCTTGGCCCCTTGAGCCAGTCTTGGGGCCGAGGTAGCCTAGCGGTCGGACTCGAGCTTTTCCCAGCCAGACACTGGGCTGCCCGGCTTATTTCCTAGACATAATAAATGCTTACAGTCCAACTCCCATGAGAGCACACTATACATTTACTTCCTCGAGCACAAAACCGACAATTAATTTATATTTTTGATACAAAAATTTATGGATTTACTTTAGAATCACATGGTTATCTTTTTGTTTACCAGTAGCCCAGGAGATGCTTTTCCATCAACAAAGATATAAAGCTAGGGTTGATCTCATCAACAAAGGGTATGGCAACATATACTGGTGATTATTTCCAAATCTAAAGTGACGTGCATTTTCTTGTAATAACGTATGATAAAGTGTTCCATGGCAGGAGAATTATACACATCTAACTCTATTTGGTAGGCTCCCGAATAGAAATAAATGGATAAAATAAATAAAGTTAACAGAAAAAGAATATTATATAAGGTGGCAACCGTATTTGTAGAAAGTTACAATGTTATATAAGATTACAATGTTATATACAATATTTTTTAGTTGTACAGTGTAGATTGGACATGCTTTTTAGGACAATATTAAATCTAAACCATTCATTTTAAATTACTAATGTCGATTACTAGAACCCTTTTGAAACTGATGAGGTTGCCGCCTTGTATAAGCTTTTTTTAAATAATAAAAAAAAATGCTCCTAATTATCAAATGTTAAACGACCTATAATTTCAAATTGAAAATAAATAAATTTGGGAAAAAAATTGATCCTAAGGCATTACCTCTTCTGGGCTGCATTGATATAGACTTTTTCGTAGTAATTCAGGCTTAAAAATGACGCTCGTCGGAGGCTGATCCTGCCCAAGCCCAAATTTGAAGTCGGCCACATCTGCCATGCTCGGAGCGGACTGTGGTATTAACATAATACAAAATTTAATTAGAAAAATATCATAAAATTAAAATTAAAATCAACAAAAAATGTGGATTCTAAGATAAATCTCTCCAAAATAAGGATTGACAAGATATTTATGCTTTTAATATTGTGGGATTTATTGAAAGGGAATGGCTACTCCCATGTGTTTTACTCCATGGAAAATCATGGTTGGCGGTAATAGATATCATAACTCTACCAATATTTAAATGGGAATAGTGAAAACAAGCGTTTCTACTATAGCTAGCTAATGGCACATGCCTCGCAAAATGCTTGTGGTGACAGATTAGATGAAATATTTAAAATATTTTTTAATAAAATATTTTTTTTTTTATTTCATTTGTAAGTAAATATAATTTCTGTAGCAGTTTAATTTCTATCTAATATTTTTCAAACTTTTCCTTACGCTCTATACGAGCTAAATATTATCGTGGATATTCTTATTTTTAATAGAAATAATTAGCACATGAATGGCTATTCTAATTTCTTCTTCTTTTTTCTTGCTTTTATTCCTAACCCTTATATTTTAAATGAGGACATCCGTAAAACATAAAAGAGATTTCTAAAGAGAACTTTATTATTAGAATTTGATAATTTGGATTTGGCAGAGAGCTAGAGAGATCAAGAAAGGAAAAAGCTTATATAAGGTTTCAATTTTTATAATATATATTATAAAAGTAATGTGCACCTCATAAATCCTATAGAAAAGAGTAATCCGAAGTTGGAAAACCTTCTATTAGATCATTTCGACATCGAGATGTTTCATGCTCGAAAAATATATATCTAAAAAAAAAGAATTTTAAGTCTTAAAAATAATATATTTTGTAATATCTATTTTAAACGTTTTCAAGTGTTTATATCAAGGATTTGGGAGGACTCATACTATTCTCGTGTGGGCTCCCTGTAACACCTATTTTTTATATAGATATTGGATCCAAATTTCTAGAGATCCATGATCCACATTATGATGATCATGAATGTAAAAAATAAAATAAAATAAAATTTTAAAGCACTTCTGTAAAAAAAAAAAAAGGTGTCCTATCCATTGGATAGGAATCTTTAGTTGTGGAAGTTTATCATCAAGATAGATGTTCGTGATTGAGCGGGCTAGTGAGTTCGCTGCTCCGCATAAAAAAATTTCTCAACGATTTCTACTTTTTAAAAAAAAAATTAAATTTCATACTACGGGTTGAACATGAATTTTTGAACCATCGTAAGGCTTTCGTCATAAAAATTACATCTTCAGGCAAAATGTAGAGTTGTGCCTTACTTGTATCGTGTAAGGTGTGCACCTCATAGAAACTTCACGCTTTGAAAAATGTAGAGCAAAAAAATTGGTGCTGCAAGAAAACATATGAACAAAAAGAACTTATTATGTGTCATTGCATGGGGGTGGCAATGGACCTGACTAGACTTGGGGCCCGACGGGAAGACCCGACCTTGGATCCAAATTTTGGACCCAAAATATCTGGTTCCAAAATCTAGACCCGAATACCATTCGGGTTTAGGTCTGGGTCCAGCCGGACTTGACCCCTATCTGACGCGAATGATATGGGCATATGCTATGTGGGTATTAATAAATGCTGCCAATACGTTTGTTTCATAAGAATTTCCAGTTATTACATAAAACAGTAAGGAATGTGGGTATATAATCGTATTCATAAATGTCGTGCAATACTGTAAATGTTGCTAATAATAATATGGGTATATGACGGTTAAGAAAAGGGAAAAAAAAGAAGAAGAAAAAAGCTCATAGTCAGAGAGTGGCAATGGACCAACCAGACCCGAGACCCGAAGGGTCGGGTATAGGTCCAAATTTTGGACCCAAAAGATCGGCTCTGGGTCCAAATCCTAGACCTTAATACTACTTCGCTGGACCCAACCTGTTGCCATCCCTATTGTTAAATATGCCTTCCCATGCAAATGAAGAGTGCCAGATGTGGTAACACAGACATGGTGCAATACATCTCATAGTTACCGGGAGCGAAAGCGAGAACGGCTCCGGTTCCGAGAATGGGAGTATCTGATCGAGGGTTGCCTAAAGCTTTGGAGCTCGGGAAACGAGTTTTGGTGAGGATAAATGTTGCAGATCGAAATCCCGTATGAACATGGAGCACATTCCGATGCATTCGGATCGAAGTCCTTATTTAACGGGAACGTGTTCCATGTAAAATGAGATCATGTTCCCATGTTCATTAGGATCATGCTCCCATAGACAACAGGAATGGGATCCTATTTAAAGTTGAGTCGTGCCCCCCATCTAAGAAAAATGCATTCCTATTTGAAATGGTTCGAGCTTTATTCAAGGTTGGATTGTGTTCCACTTAATTTGGAGCCAATCTCCACCTATCCTCTCTCTCCTCTCTCTCTCTCTTGACCAGACATTCACCACCTCTTCACATTCACTACCTCTTCAACCTCCGCACCCCTAATCCAATAGACCCATCTGCCAAAGCGCCCCACTATATCTCTAACTTCATGAACACATTCGTCGGACTTCACAGTGAGTGGACTCTTTCTCTCTCCTCAGAAAGCACAAAAGCAACAAAAATCTACATACACATCTCAACCTCGCTTGCTAGTAGTTGGGGACCTCCATTGCGATCTCCAAAGGGCCAAACAAGCTCTGAAAAAATCTTCGATAAAAACCTATTCATTAGATTGCAGGCAACTCCACAGTTGTGAAGCTTGGTGATATCTTTGATAGACGAGAAGAAAAGTTCAAGCTCCTTTATTTTTAAGAAAAACTCAAGGAGGACGAAGAGAAATCAAATAGGAAGCTGTTAATTTTACAAGGAAACCATAAAAGCGTGAATATACAAGGAGATTTCATGTATGTTATAAAAGTTGGCTTTGACGAATTCAAGAATTGGGGTAACTGGTTTTCTATAGGAATTCAAATGAGAAATATTTATAAGGGATTGGAAAAGCAAATTAACATTTTTAATGGAGTACCCAAAAATTACCCATCTGGAATTAAGGTTCGAATAGCTGCTTTGAGTCCTGGAGGCCCAATTTCTCTGCATTTTTCAGCTGATAATGCTACTATTTTAATGGTGGGTGGCTATGTTTTTGTTCATGGTGGTATCCTCCCTAAGGATGAAGTTCTGAAAATTAAGGGATTGTGATCCTAAAATTCTGGGAGCAGGGAACTAATTTGTTTGGGAACTCGTTCCATGGGATAGTGGGAGTGAGATCCGTGTAGTACCGAGAGCGAGCTCCATTGTGAATAGGATCGAGAATCTTAAAACTAGGAGCGAGCTCCCAAAAACTTGAAAACGAGTTCCAAATGAGATGCCGGCCACAAAGTGCCGGATCTGGGTCCCGGAGCGCCACCCTAGTTGGGTGTTCCCAGTAACTATGGTACATCTACGCATCAAATTGTATTGCATTGTGCATGGGTCTGTGATTTTAAGCAGCTTTGGCCACATAAAACCCCATAAAACCAGTTGCTCACACCAGAGTTGCAAACTCGGTTGGTCCAATTTGGAACTGGCCGGTCAAACTGGAATCGAGCACTGGCCGATTCGATTTTGGCTCGTTTTTGGTGTTTGGGCTGGGTATTTTAAAAAGATTATATAAAATCCCAAAAAAAAGAGATTTGTTTGTAGTGTCTTTTTTAATGTTTTTATTATCTTGGCAAATATTGGAAAGTGTTTTGGCAATGAATTCTTATTATATTTTCCCTCTTTTTTAGGAATTACAAAATTACCCCTGGGCATAAATCGAATTTTTAAAATCCAAATTTTCACTGATTTTCAAATTCGTTTGGATGTGATGTTTAATCATTCTGTAAGCATACTTTTTATATTTTTTTAGATTTATTTTGTATTTTTTATTTTTTAACACTTTTTGCCGGTTGAACAGGCCGGTTTACCAGTTACTCAGAACCGGCCATTGGCCGATTTCTTAGGCCGGTTAGATTTTTTGGACATTGGTTCACACTCATTCAATGTTTGAGAATTTGGATCGTCAAAGTGAATAGGCCCTCCATTAGACCGGTCCAAATCAACGATCCAAATAGGCAAAAATTGGTTAAAAAAATATTCTCAAACATCTCGAGAGGGACCTTGATCGCCTAACCACCAATTCTAATATGTATCAGCAATTCCCGATCCTGAGCCCCCTCCCTCTCTTGAAAGTTGAAACATTCATCTAAAGTTCTGAAACATGGCTCAATTGTCTGATATCTTCTCCACAAATTAAGGTGAAGCGCCAGGTTTTCTGGACATCATATTTAGGGTTGGAAGAGCAAAAACATGCTTGTAAGTAAGTAAAGTTATGTAGGCTAATGTTGCATATTTGCATTATGGATTATCATAAATTCATAATCGTTTGTTTCGGCCACAAAATTTTCTTTTTCTATGAAAGTACTACAAAATTCTTCAAGGTGGTTGTGGGCCATACAAAAGTCCATAAAATCATAACGTGGCTTACATCATAGAATCTATAGTACTTAGAAAACGAATATTCCCATAAAAACCTACAACCATAAAAGGGCCATATTACCCCTTATCCCGCTGACTAACCAAATTACCTTCTCATTAAATACTACACCCAATATTAAAAAATCGCGGTTGCCCGATCTCAACTCGGACCACTAATAATTGACCTGGTTTTGAGAAGGAATTGGTACCTATCTGGTCCCCTCTCTTTTTTTTAATTCCCTTTCTTCTTCTTTTTTTTATTTTTTCTTTTTAGCTTTTCCAATGTTTTATTATCTTGATCATTGATTTGAACTAATCCAGATATGCAATCTGACATGGATCAGCACGTTAATTTTTTTTTTTTGGTCAATGTTTAGAGCTAATCATTCAATTTTCCAAATTTAGATCTAAGTCTAGCTAATTTTTGTTGCAAATTAAATATTTGACTATTTATTTATGATAAATTTTTATATATAGCCGAGGCTCTAAACAATTAAATTTGAGCCTCTCAGGAAAATTTCACTAGAAGAGGTTGTTTTGATGCCCAAATATCCTCAAAATGATCATCTCGACATCAAGATGCATGGACAAGATAAAAAAATGGATTTCAAGTTTTGGAAATAGTGTATTTTGTAACGTATTTTTGGACCAAACTTTAAACTTTATAAATAAAGATGAAAATATATTTTAAGGCGATCGCAAATATTTTTAATATTGAAACAATATTTCTCGATACTATTTGAAGGTAGGTTCTAATTTGATTGTTTAGAGCCTAGACTCTATACAAACCACTCCCTTTATTTATTGATGTGAAAATGTCAAAATTATTTTTAGCCATTCGATGGAAAATTTGGTGATTGGAGATAGAGTGCACGACAGTGCTCAGAGTCTTAAAATTCTTTCTCAATATTTTTAAGACATTCTTAGCTGCTCTTTTTCACATCTAATGGCTCAAAATAATTATGCCCGTATTGTGCGATAAAATAAAGGAAAATGGTTTGATAGAGTGGCAACCCTACCAAAACAAATAAAGCCTCAATCATCAAAATATACAATTCAAGCATTGGAAAACCTTTACATCGATCATCTCGGCTTGAACATAATAGTTGTGAAGAAAAATGACAATTTTAAGCTCTAAAAATCATGTATATGGTAACAAATTATCTAGACAGTCTATTTCACCTTAAAATTAAGTGTTCATAAGTCCGCAACATCTATAACATGTTTTGAGTTTCGAATTTTATTATCAATGTTAGAAATTGATTTAGATCCATCATGGAGATTTCCATTCAAGCCGAAAGTGTTTTCCAAACGAGAATCTGAGACGAGGCTTTATTTTGTTTTAATAAAGCCTAGGAAACTTCATCCTTCACTATAAAGTCCTATAGTATACAATGACATTCACCCTTTTCTATATGACCTTGTTTCCGGAGTTTGTGGCCAACAACCTTGAGCCACAGCTGGATCCTCTTAATTTCCCCATGATTAAAACATTAACCCATAACCAAAGTCAAACGACTCTATGCTCCCCCTAGAGCACACTGTTCATTTGTCCCTTTAATTTAAACCCACGACAAGAATATCTTTAGTACCCAATATTTTTGGGATGCCACCAAGAATCAACCTAAAAGAAAGGAATATTTTCAAATCATATTCTGTCATTGCCTCAAAAAACAACATCCTAATATTGAGATCTAATTTTCGGTAGAATTGAAAAACTCAAAAATCCAATTTTCCTTTTTTTAAAATAACCATTCAGTACTGGATCCCAAAATTCCATCAAATTTTTTTTCCCAAGTAGCTCCTCTGCCCAAGGGAATAAGCATACAGTGATCTCCCGCAGAAGGACAGTGTACTCAACCAAATAGAGCTGCTTTATTGTATCTCACCACTAAATTGTTGCACGTGCTTGGATTTGCAAAAAACAACTATGCCTAAAATTACACTATTAACAATAGGAAAAGTATACAATGAAACAAGGTGGTCACAATTAATCTCGAACATTAGATGTAAAATTGGATGGCTACATTTATTTCGACGACCAAACTCAAACTTTAAAAGAAACTTTTTCGAACTTCGTAACACATCTAAGCTATCAAATTTCACATCGGATGGTTGTAACTACTTGTGACCTCATTGTTTCAAAAGTAACCAATCTCATTGTATACAATCCCTTAACAATATAATAAGGTCAATAGCTAAAGCTACGAGACGCATGTGTATTGAAAATAGGTGCGGTTGGTATGGAGCCGAGGCTCTAAACAATCAAATTAGAGCCCACCTTCAAATAGTATCGAGAAATGTGATTTCAATACTGCAAATCTTTGTGATAGCTTTAAAATAAATTTTCATATTTAATTACAAAATTTAAAGCTTAAAATATAGTGTGGATCGACCATATCTATAAAACTTGAAAATCGTAAAAACTGACGGTCCAAAAATGTGTTACAAGATGTACTATTTCCAAAACCAGAAATCTATTTTTTTTCTCATGTCCATGCATTTCCATGTCGAGATGATTAATTTGACGATAATTTGGTAACAAAAGAACATCTTCTAGTGAAATTTTTGATGTGGGCTCTAATTTTATTATTTAGAGCCTTGACTCTACCGTTTGAAAATACACAGGATCATTCCCTGTTTTTAAGTATTATTATTATTGTTAGTTATTATTATTATTATTAATAAAGTGCAATAAACAATAATTAAGAGGGAAAATTGAATGTAAAAAAAAGAGAGAGAGAAAAGCTTACTTGGAGATCTTCATCAGTCTTGAAGCCGTTTCTCAACATGGCAGCTGTGATGTATATACAAAGACTTATTTTACTCTTCCCAAAAACATGAGTGGCATGGGTTAAGCTCAACCCACCAGCACTATGCCCAACCAATATTATCTTCAAAACCAAAAAATTTAAAAAATTAAAAGAAGATCAATTTCATCACTCTAAACTTTAAACTCTAAAGAGGAGA
Source organism: Amborella trichopoda (assembly GCF_000471905.2). The sequence goes on from NW_006498404.1 coordinate 4,508,582, forward strand.
GAGAGTATTGTCTCTCTAAACTCTGAGGGAGAGAGGAAGACAGAGAGAGATTAAAGTCATCACTACAAAGGAATTCAATGCACATTTAGAGAGAGAGAAGTGAAGTTTTCGATGACTGAGCTAAAAGGACGCTTTGGGCCAACATGAAAACATCAAGGAAACAGATTACTTTGAGAAATTTTATGAGAAATTCAACCCATCCACTCTCTCTTATCAAATAACTGAATCCATCCTCTCTCTCTCTCTCTCTCTCACTCTCATCAAATAAACGTACCCATCTTTCTCTCTCTCATAAAATAAAAGAAACCATTCTCTCTCACACACACACACACCTTTTCATCCTCAGGGATTGTCAATATGAGATCAATAAGGGGCTTATTGTACTCTTCGAATGAAACAATAGAGTCCGCATTTTTGGGATTTATTCCAGCACCACCGAGGTCGACTGCGGTGACTTTGAAGCCTGAATTCTTCAAAAGAGAGGCAATTTTGTACCAACACCAAGCACCATGACAAACCCCATGAACTAGAACCACGTGTCGAGTTCCCGGAACTTCACCCATGAGATTTTCCGGCGATAAATTGCCACCAATCTAAAAAAAAAGACTGAATGTGAATTGAGAGAGAGAGGGGGATGGGTGCCACAAATAATGTGTCTATAAGGGCTGAGGAATGAGAGAGAGGATGTGAGAGAATATTGGACAGAGAATAAAATTAGAAGAAGTTAATGGGAGTCTATAAATCCTTTTGAAACTTCTTACAAAATGCTTAAATGCATGTAATGATCACAGGTGCTTTAAAGACAAATGTGAACCCACATTTGCTAAATTCACATGTCAAATTGTCAACATTTGCTAAATTTATACATGTAAATTATTTTTGTGGAAGCAAATTCATTATCAGGTTTCTTGGTAGTATGCAATACTTATACGAGTTAAATTCTCTATCATTTTGGGGGGGCAAAAGATATACGCTCCCGGAGGAGCATACCGTGCATTTACTCCCTCGGGTAAGACCCTATTTGGGCGTAGTTTTAGAAAATCAAATTTATGAGATTTAACATCCTTAATTGGACAACATGATGTCCTAGGCTCCATACTCGTTAACATTTCAATAAAAACTTTTCTTCAATCGGTGTTAACACACTGCTTGCCGTATGTCACCCCTGCAGTCCATTTTTAAAGCTTAAAAAGTGACTCAAGCATTTTCAGTCAGAGGCACTGCCTATCGAAGGCACCTAAACAACCTCAAAAATAAATAAGCCATACTCCCTCTATTTTGACTCCCAAAAAATAACATTTCTAAGAGCGAAAAAAGACCGTCCAAATTTTAGATACTCAAATCTAATTGTTTAGAAACTAGAAATCTATTTTTCTATTAAAAAATATCACCAAGTGATTATAAAGTGGATCATAAAATTTAAAATTGAGAGTATGATAGCAATTCTCAAGTAATTTTTGCTGAGAGAGTACTTGTACAGTACATTCCTACGATAGACCATCATGGGAAAAATCGCCTTACTCGAGGAAAAAGTCAAATATTGTTCAAATTATTAATTATAAGTAATTTTTGCTGAGAGAGTAAGTGTACAGTATGCTCCAACAATATACCATCATGGGAAAAATCGCCTCATGTGAAAACGTCAAATAATGTTGAAATTTTACCACCCTTTTTTATATCTTTAAATGACGAAGCCGGCCGGGACTCTTGTTCTTGTAGACCCCATAAATACATAAGGAACAAAACAAAACTGCCACGATTTTAATTTGGTAGGACTTTGACTATTTTTAAATTTCCTGAATTCAAGCGGTGAGTAAGTCATCCAAAATATTTACCACTAAAAGATACGAAAAGAATAAGGGATTGAATACAATGACACTATTTATTTTTTTGTATAGGGAGATTACAATTACTTACAACCGTTTGATGTAAAATTTGATAGCTTAAGTGTGTCATAAAGTTCGAGAAATTTTTTTTTAAACTTTGAGCTTGATCAATGAAATAGATGTAGTCACCTAATTTCACATCCAATGATCAATATTAATTGTGACCACCTTGTACCAAAAGTAAATGATCTCATTATATATTTTCCCAAATAACATATATATATATTGGAGAGAGATAGATAGCATAATTATCAAGACTAGACCGGACTGGTCAGACAGTTGACTGGTGTTGGTCCCTTGATCGGAGAGCTGATCAATATCTTGGCTGATTGAATATGAAAAAAAAAAAAAATAGATTTCTTAAAAAACCAATCAAAACTTGTTTGATCAATTCTACTAGTCGAACATATTGGTTTTGACCTATCTGGCTAAAAAATTCTTCGACAAATATTTGGAATATCTTGCATAAATTTTTACCTTTATTTTTTAATTCACTTTAATTAATTTAATTAATAGCTACATCAGTTTTAACTGAACCAAACTCCTTAATAGTTTTACAGCGAATCACATCCTTATGAGAGAGTAAAAGGGAGAAATTTACATTACATTTCTTACAACTCTTGGTTGTGGGAAACAAATTGCAAATTAAAGAAGAGAAAGATGTAAATACAATTTTTGATATTATTATTGGTATAATAATATCAAGTGACGAAGGAGAGAGGTGGCTCTTGATATTATTATTAGGAAAGAGACTAAGGAGAAGTTTAAATGGAGGCCAGCAAGCGCAAGAAGATAAAATCCACGTCAGTGTTCTTTATGCATCTTCACTTTGCTTTTTTTATTAGTGAAAAGAAAGCTTCCAAGCACTAACCACCACTTACCACATGCATGCTTGTCCTTAGTGTACCTCACTCTATCTAACGAACGCTTTGTACTTGTCCCTTACTCCTCTCTCTCTCTCATCTATTTGCTTAAGAAAAAAAGTCTATATAAATAAGAGGCTTCAAACAATCAAATTAGAGCCGCCTTCAAAACTTTTGTTAGAAGAATGAGATTTTGGGTTAGTTAAGTTTCTAATTCTAAAGAAATAAAGTCTCTTAATTGCTCTCAAGATACTCTTTTCGATAATGGTTTAGCGGTGAAAAAGATGTTGATAGACGATATTACTCGGTTAGGATAGCAGATATAGAAGAGAAAATCGGTGATAATTTTTTATTGATGTTTAGATAGATATATTACTTCTTGTAACTCAAAATTGTAATTTTCATTGTAATAGTGGATTTAAACTTCCTGATTGATGTAGCCCCTACAAGATAAACCACATAAGTTGTGTGTGGTGGTGTGTTTGTTTATGTTTGTTTTATTTCTTGCACTCGATTTATATTTGTATTCATCTACTTTGCTAACACTACTTTGAGTAAGAGCCTAGTATTTAGGATTTACCGTTCCGTAAGCTAGGGGTTTCTGAGTAACCTACAATGTCCACCTATAATCATTTCATTTCGCATTTTAAGTATTATTTCAGGCCCGTTTGTAAATCACTCTGAATAGTTAAAACTCTTGTGGCCATGGCCCTCCCTCTCCCTCTTTCATTTCCAACACACACAAATCTACTATGTTCTTAAACAGCCCTCTCTTTTCTACGTTCTTGTGGCTCATGAGACTCTCTCTCTCTCTCTACGTGGGAGTGGGACCATCGCTGTATCATGACCACTAAATGCTCTTATTATTTATGTATATAGAGAGGGTGCGGTTTGTACTGAGCCAAGGGTCTAAACAATCAAAGTAAAGAGACAGGTGAAATGGGTACAATGTGGCTCCTGGTGATACTTTACGTCAAGGCCAATATATGTTGCCGCCAGAGCAGAAAAGAGTGGGAATCCAAATCCGAATCCCTTTTCTAAAGCTTACATGAGCCGCATTTCGTTACTGAGGAATGACAAATTTACCTTTGTCCATGCTGGCATAAAAAGAACGTCAAGGCAAATGACAACTTTAATCATAGATAGCGATCCTAAGTAGGGATGGCAATGGACCCGACGAGACCCAGGATTTGACGGGTAGACTCGATCCCAAGTCCGGGTATGGGTCTAAATTTTGGACCCGTATATGTTATTTATAAATGTCGCCAATTAGTTTGTTTTTTAAGAATTTCCAGTTATTACATAAAACAGTAAGGAATATAGGTATTTGTGGTATTCGTAAATGTTATGCAATCCTCTTAATCCTGTCAATAATATGGGTATATGGTGGTTAAAAAAAGGGTATAAAAAAAAAAAAAAGTTTATATTAGTGCAAGGCTCTCTAAACAATCAAATTAGAGCGCACTTCAAAATTTTGATTAGAAGATGTTGTTTTGATGTCCAAATATCCTCAAATTGATTATCTCGATATCAAGATGCATGGACATGAGAAAAAATGGATTTCAAATTTTGAAAATAGTGCATATTGTAATGTATTTTTTGACCGTCAAGTTTTCAAGATTTTCAAGTTTTCATAGATTTACTCAATCGACACTATATTTGAAGATTTCAATTTTATAATTAGAGATGAAAATATATTTTAAGGCTATTACAAAGATTTCCAGTATTGAAGCCACATTTCTCAGCACTATTTGAAAGTGCGCGCGCTAGATTTTGATTGTTTAGAGCCTTGACTATGAAAAACATTGTGCTATGTAACACTGCTATAGGAAGAGAAAGCAAGAGAAATTAAAACCATTGTACAATAAAGTAGCACTGCTATAGAAAAAGGGTGCGGTTTCTATAAGGTTGCAACCTTAAACAATCCAATTAAGACGCTCCTCCAAATTTATCATAACATGTAATTTTGGTGTAAATTTAATTAGAATTATCTCAAAATCCATTTTCATATTTAATTATAAAAATTTAAGCTCCAAAATTGTTAAAATCAAGTTGATCTATAAACATATGAAAATCTTGAAAATAGATTGTCTAGATAATTAGCTGCAAAGTTGATCTATAACCATGAAAATTTTGAAAATAGACGGTCTATATAATGTATTGCAAGATGCACTATTTGTGGGATTCAAAATCTTTTTTTTTTTCCATATTCATACATCTCAATGTCCAGATGATCAATTGGAGGGTTTTTCAGCATTAAAACAATATTTTCCAATAGATTTTGGAGGTTCATCTTTAGTTTTACATTTTAAGGTTGCAAACTTATATAAACTTTTCTTAGAAAAAAAAGCAAAAAAAGAAACTTTTTTTAGAAAAAAAAAGCAAAAAAAAAAAAAAAAGACCCAATTTTGGCATACGAAGAGGGTATATCCTTTGTTTAGAGTCATTTAAGAGTGAGAACGCATTTTGGACGATCAATAATGGTGCTTAGCATGTCAAGATTTCACGTACAAATATCACATAGAGCTGGTTACAAAGCAAACCCAATCTGTGCTTTGAAACCCTCTCATAGATAAACCCCACCACACTAACAAAGAGCCAATCTAAAAATTTAACTATTTTTTTCCTCAATGAATGTTATTTTTCATCAGAAGAAAAATGACAGATCAGAATTATACAGTCGACCTCAATTAGTTGAAAAAAAACTCAGACGATGATGATGATTTATTCTCTCATTAAATAATTTATTTTTTTAGTATTATTTTAATCTTCCTAAGTACATAGAATTATTTGGTTAGAGAGAGAATCGAGGTTGAAAAAGATTTTAAGAATCGAGAATTTGGAGAGATTTTAAGAGAATTGGAGAAATCATGAGACCGTTTATTTTCACTTGGTACTATAGATTTTTAGTAACACCCACAAACTCCAAGAGATAAGCATTACATTGAGAAAATGCAAAATCTCAAATGAAGACATTTAATTCACCTCACCAAGCATCAAAACGGAGGACCGGAGAGAATTTGACTCACAATTGGTCAATAAAATGTAACAGATTCATTACCATGAGCAAGAGAGAGAGAGAGAGAGAGTTTCACAAACATGGGAGAGAGGGAACTAGAGAGAGAAAGCGAGTCTCAAAAATTCATCACTTTGACGATCGTGGGAGAGAGGGAACTCCAGAGAAATGCACTAATCCAAAGATTGCATGCAACAGTCACAGTCCAGGATTAACTGAAGTTGGAGGCTTCATTAAATAGATCTCCTCTTGTGCAGCTTGAGATACAAAAAGAGAAACTACTCAAATCTCTTTCTTCCCCTCTCTCTACACAGCAGAGCTCATCCCTATTCACAACAAAATGGCCGATCATCGTGAAAAACACTTTTCAATACCAATCTCCTCGCTTCAAATCGTAAATTGCAGCCTCTTCGACTTTGAATATGATACTTATACAAATGAATCCATGTCTGTGTTTTGTGAAGCAACACCCAATAGAACAACAGAATGGCACTCTAGGAACCCTTTTTTCTCCAATGGAACAAAGATCTTATGCCATTGAATGGAAACTAAGAATTCAAATTGCTGATGCAACCTCAATAGCACTACCCAACGGCCATGCAGCTTCAACTGGAAAACCTTTATACTCCACTTGCTTCACCAATGTGATCTCCTGCCATGGATCCAACGCTGCAGTAAAGAAACAATCAGTTATAAGTTCATTCCTCTCTATGTCACACACACTCGATCACTGTCTACACTTTCCGTTCTTTTTTTTGTCCCCTATAGGATGGTAAGAACTGGTATAAAATATAGAACAAGGCTTCACGAGTGCACAGATGTGAGTACACAAACTTGCACTGAACCGGTTTGTGTGAGCGTATGCACATGCACAGATAACCTAACGAACATCCACATTTGAGAGAGAGCGAGAGATATGAAAACTAACAAAAAAAAAAGGGTAAGGTTTGTATAAGGTGCTCACATCATACTATACAAGTAGGCACACCTTTAAATTTTGCCGGAAGATGTAATTCTTGTGTTGGAAACCTTACAGTGGCTTGAAAATCCATGTATAACACTAAATATGAAGAGCAATGATTTTATGCAACGGTTGCATCATACTATAATACAACGACACTTTCAGAAAACCATGTTTGTGTTATTTGCATGACCCAAAATTTGGCGCACACACTCTCTTCGTCTCCATTATTAATCCCAAAAAAAAAAAAAAGAGTTCAATTTAGATATGGTCAAAATGAGTCCCTTTCAAAAATGAATCTAGACCATTCATTTGGTGAATTTCAAGATCTTAGCTTTTATAAACTCAAAATCATTTTTTTCTCTTTTAATATTGTTCATCTAATGATAATAAAGTCATCCAAAAAGATTGAAAATGAATAATCCTTCTATGACCTAGATCTAAGCATATCACCAAAATGAACAGCCTATGTTAATTGAGCTAAAGAAATACTTTCTAGATTGTGTTTTCAATTTTATTTTTTATTTTTTTTATTGTTCATTAGAATGAAAAGAGTGTATATTTCAAATTTTGGATCAAACAAATGGCCATAACATGATTTTTGAATGTTGTTGCATTATATTATGATACAACCGTTGCATGAAATTATTGCTCAAATATGAAATTCAAAATTCCAAAAAATAATGCAGATCGAGTAGATCTATAAACACTTGAAAATCCTGAAAATAGATGGCCCAGGTAGCTTGTAACAAGATGCAGTATTTTAAGACTTGATATTCTTCTTTTTCCTTATATCCATACAACTTGAGGTCAAGATGATCAATTGGAAGATTTTCCAACTTCGAAACACTCTTTTCTACTGGATTTTTGAGTTGCACCGTACTTCTATAGTATGAGGTTGCAACCTTACATAAACTTCGCAACTAATTCAAATTTGTGCATTTGGAGTGGGTTGTTAGCTCCTCAGTTTGGCCAAACAGGATCCTTTTTTTCTTCAATCGCAACTAATAAAAATTTGTGTTTGTGTAGTGGGTTAGCAGCTCCTGAGTTTGGCCAAGCAGAACCATTTTTCTGATTTTCATTTCCATTTTCTTTTTGGGGTAAGTTAAAGTCAGCAAAATCTCACATCATTTTCTTTCTTCTCTGTACTTTATCCATTTGCTTTTTCTTTTTCTTTTTCTTTTTTTTGTTTCATGTTCAATTTCTCCTTATTGTTCTATTTTATGACTTTTAAGTCTATTAATGCATGCCTATATTGCACCCAGTCAGCTGCCAAGATCTTATTATTTTTCCACAACCTGGGATGTAAAAACTAATTGGTTAGTAACTTAGAACAAGGCAAAAAAACAGGCAAGGTAAGGAAACATACCGAATCCATCAATGAGAAGCGCGTATTGATAAACAAGGTCCATGCAGAGATAGGGCAGGTTCCCCTCTTCTGCTCGTGAGAATGTCTTCTTGGCCTCATCAAGACTTGATTGGCAAGCCCTCTTGGCTGCATCCTCGAAATCTGCTGGTTTCACTTTGGCAACAGGTTGCTTTGGATCAACAAAACCTGCCTGTTTCATGAGAAGAAAATGCTATTAGCAGTGGTAAAAGAAACTCCGAAGCCTAAAGAGAATGACTTCTTGGTATTACAGGGCAAACACCAATGCAAAAAGAAATCAAGTAATATGAGCAAAAGAGTAATTCTTCAGAAATTATTTGAAAAATTAGAAAGAGAAACGATGGGGAAAGAAAGAAACTAAACTAGAAGAGAAATGCAACACATTATAAATATTGTGAACACAGGAAAATGTTAGACATATAGATCGCTCTGGACCATTTTGAAAGATCTATAGATTCTCAAAATTTTCATTTTTCAACGAACTAAGGAGAATTAAATTAAAACTGCTATATAGGACAATATAAAGAAGGACTCCACCAAACAGAGGGTCCCACACTGTCCATCGTTTCCTTGGGATGTCGATGACCCCAATGGGAAATGGGAAACGATAAGAGATTTAACACTGAATCCATCCGATTTCTTAATATTAAAACAGCATCCATCAACATCCATGTCAAAACTGGTATGAGGAAAACTTCTTGATTTGTCACTCCACCAGAAAACCTCTGATCTGTGCTTTGAAATTTTAAGAAAAGAAATACTTCATATATTGGTGTTATAACACCAATATCTCGTGGGTTTTAGAATATTAATGGAAAATATCATATTTGAAGATATTTTAAAATAGTTTTAGAAAAAGAGCGCCTTTTTGGTGGGGGGGCAAAAACAAAAAGCGCCCCTCCTACAGACTATGATAGTGGGTGCAGAAAATCAAATGGATCCAATGTTGAAATCAGCATGTATCATAGGTTTTTTGAAAGAAAACCCTATAAATACAAGATAAAAAAGTCCGTTAAATTAGAGCATTAGTACCTCTGCAGCTCTATCATAGAAGAAGGAGGCCACAAAAAGATTCTTTTGCCCATCTCCACCACCACCATTCCATATCCCACCAAACGTACACTTCATATGAGTGCATGTTGTGTCATTAACCCTAAGGGCCTTCACAGCAGCCCTTCTACAGCTAGTAAAATCAGATCCAGTGGGTAAAGCCGATGCCTTAAATTGAGTATCTCCATACTTGTAGGACCCTAAAAAAGACAAAAAGAAACCACTGAGATGAAAATCTCTTCATTTTCTATCAAGACATATGAACTAAATCAAATAAACAACAAATTGAAAACTCTGGCAGAAATTGCAAATGGCAAGCCACAACTACTTGGTTTTAGTACATCAAGCACTACATGTAGCATCAAGCACTACATGTACATTTTCGAGTGAGAGAAAATAACATAAACTTCATCAATATTATAGAGGTATTTGACTATCATGGATATGATCTTCTCTGTGATCATGAGTACCACCATATTGAGAGATTACAGCATCATGTGTATAATTGTTGGAAATTAAAAATAAACAAAATAAAAGAATGGAGGTACAAATAAAGAATGAAAAAACACAAGATATTTAAAAACATGAGCATACATATATAAATGTTCATGACACAAAAAGAAAATATGCCAAACAACACATAAAAAAAAGAGGAATCTTCATAACATACCATGAAAGCCTTTTAAAATGCATGGACTATCCGAGTCTCTATCAACTTTTAATATCTCAGCACGAGCTGCCAAAAGTCCATAGTGCAAGTAACTGCATCAATAAGGGGGGGGGGGAAGGAAAGCCGTGTTAAGCGCATACAGGAAAAGATCGGAAAAACAATAAGAAGTAGAGAAATTTAGAATCATAAGTATCCATTGAAATGATGGCTTCTCCAATAAAGAGCCAGATAAAGATTTTTTTTCTTCAATATATTACAAAAAAATGTTCACATCCAACAATCTGAACTGAATTTATCCACTTTGAGCATCCCAATAACATACAAATGAGAATTGTTCAGACACAAAAACATGTCTTGCATAATGTTAAGGCCCATAAAAGGAAAGGCAAGGACCTGTGCACATAAAGGTAGTACTTGGTTCCCTTAAGAAACAGTTCCTTGACATATGTGTCCTCCCCATCTATTATTGTTGGGGCCTTTTTAGCATCCTTTTCTGAAATGGCATATGCCATTTGCACAGAGCCCCCTCCAAGATCAACTATACCAACCGTATGTGAGTAACTTTTCCCCAAATTTCCTAAAAGATGGTTGATAGTAACCTGCACAAGGGAACTCAAACTTAGTAAAAAAACAGTGTAATAATCACAGATCACAATCACAATGTAAATTTCATCTGTCACAAGTGGCAAATCGATAAATGGAACTTTTTTTGATAATTGGATAAAAGTAATTCATTTCTAAAAAGTATGAGATGAGGTATGGTCATAGCAAATGGTACATTCAGAAATTTACAATAAAAATAAAATAAAAAAGGAATAGAAAGGAGACACGACACAGATGACATCAATGAGTTGGAGATGGATAAATCCTAAACGACATGTAAACAACATAATATATCTTAATGTTCAAAGTTTATTGAGTCCTGGAGACATTGTTTGATAACCATTCAGAATGTTAGTGTTGGTTAACGATAAAGAGCAATGATAACCAAGCCAGCAGTTTCTCACTTTAGCAGTGGCTTGAAAATGTCAAATGAAAAAAGGCTGCACACCTAAATCTTGATTTCAGATCAGACGGATTACACTCTTAGTACAAAAACATGCCCAAACTTTAAAATGTAATCATAGAAGACAGAATATCCCCCACCCCCCAATAATGGCACATCAGCTTGCCAAGCAGAAATCCCTGCTTTTTGAAGTTAACCACCACCGTGAAGGGACAGCATGTTCCATTTATAACTACTATGTGAAGAACGCCTGGTCTAAGATGGGTAAGAACCTTAAACTTTCTCTTAACCAATCCCAAGCCCTGGTAAAGGAGGTGGGCTATGTTAGGTAAGCCACCAACGTAAAACTTGGCCAAAACTTCTCATGAATCTAGAATTCACATAGTTATGATCGATGAGACCCAAAACAACGTCAATACAAAGTTGAAACTTTTGAAGGATGCTCTAGACTTTAAAGGTTTTAAAATTAGCCAAACTAAGACATAATATATGGAACACAAGATTAGTAATAATAGGAATAGAGACGAGGAAGTAGATGAGATGGACGGCCAAGAAATACCAAAAAAGGCACACTTTCGATATCTTGGGTCGATAATCCAATAATTGAAAGTTTGAAGAAGATGTCGCACATAGAATTAGAGCTGGCTAAGCGAAGTGGAGATGTGAAACCAGAGTTTTATGTGATCGCCGCATACCAATGAAACTGTAGGGCAAGTTAGGACAGTTGTGAGACCAGCTTTACTTTATGGGGCAGAATGTTGGGCAGTCAAGAAACAACATACCCATAGAATTAGTGTAGCAGAGATAAGGATGTTGAGATGGATGAGTGATACGACAATAAAGGATAGAATTCAAAATGAATACATTCGGAAGAATTTGGGTGTGGCACCAATAGGCAATAAGATGAGAGAAAGTAGGCTTAGATGGGCTAGCCATGTGTAGTGCAGATCCAGTACAACACCTGTTAAGAGATGCGAGTTAGTTCAAGTGGAAAGCTCATGACAGGCAAAGGTAGGGCCTAAAGGACATGTTTGGAAGTAGTGAGAAAAGATATGGAGACTTATGACCTTACAGAGGTTATGGCTCTTAATAGAGCAAAATGGCAGACTATGATTCGTAGCCGCACCCAATTAGTTGGGAAAAGGCTATGATGATGATATAAAGAACACCACTTCTTCTAAACTAAATCATAATTTAATTGATTTTTATGCATTGAACATCTTATAAATTCTGGTAAAAAAATAAATTAATTATCGAATGTCATTCAACCCTATCATTCTATACAAGTCCATTGTGACTGCTGCGAGGCAATCTTGTCTTGTTTAACTGAAAAAATAGCACTTTGCATGTTGATACTCAAGTAGAGTGGCCCACTACACACTCAAACAGGCATAGAGGGCAGGAGAAGATTAAACTAAAACTCGAACATATCCTACATGTTTACAACCCCTGTTTGGTATAATACTTAAATAAACCAAGTTGTAAATTATACCCACTGAAAAGAGCCTTCCTGAGTTCCGTCTAAAACTGTAACCCAATCTGGTTTTGACATCAGAGAACTCTGATCTGCCAATAAATCCCTTACCTGCAAAATATGAATTAAAAATTATCAATTTGAACCGACATTTTCCATACCAATCAACTTTCAAGAAGCAACCTAATAAGAATTACGAATTGAATAACGTCATTCAAAAGGAGAGAGTCTGTTCATTGTTGTGTACCAAGAAAGCAACATCGGAACTCATAAAACATTATCAGTATGGATTCACATAATGATATTTCTTGGTAAATAAGTCAAAACTTTACAATCTCAGAAGTTGATAAAACTGGGAAAAGAACCCAGGATCTTCACGGCTAATAATTGGGAAACTCATCAAAACACCCAATGAACCACAAAACAAGACCACTGAAGTTGAAGGAAATAAAAAGAGCCATAAAAAATAACTGTGGTTTTGAATCTTTTCAAAATCCCCTTTTATTAGCAACATCTCACTGGTGTTACTAAAAAAAGGATGATAGCTTGCCATATGAAACAGGTTTTTACTTTATGATGTGGCTTGTTTAAAGTCAGTCATCTGTTAGAAATACTCATTTTCATTGAGACTATCATGTTATACAGAAGTTTTTCTCTTTGTTTAATTAGATATAAATAGCCTGAAGTTCACATCTATGTAACAAAAAAAAGAAATTGAATTGAACAGAAGACCTACTGCTTGTAAAATTCTATCAGATGAGTCCCCAGGTAACGACCTCAGTCCTGCAGTCGCCTGCACAAACAGTTATAGAAAATGAACACATCAAAATTGATTTTAACAATTTCAATCATTACACAGTATTCTACAGATTACCATGACATCATATGCCTGAAAATTCTCATAGACATAGGGATTAAGGATGCTTTGGTGTGTCTTCAAACAATTTATCTTGTATTGAATTCTATTGTTTAGGTCAAATCATGCACCTAAAGATTGCCAAAGGTTCTGAAATTACCCCAACTCTGACTGGCGTAACCTTGCGCAAGGCTTGGGGAATCACACTTTCAGCTTTGACTAAGAGAGGCTTGAGAGAATTCGCAGCCTCCTCCGGGTTGCTAGCATAATAGCTCAATCCTGGCTTTTTCTGTAGATAAAAGCACAAGGCCATCAAAATGAAATTTTGTAAAAATATTACACAAAGAGGTTCAAAAAAAGAAGGAAAGATTAAGAAGAAGAAATACAATTCACAAAGTATGGTCACAATAATTTCTTATAAATACCTGGAGGCTCATACACTAGTATCTAACAGCCCAAGGCAAAAGATGAAAAGAAACTTGAAATATTGTGGGAACCAATTTAGACCATTATTCACCATGAAAGAGAAATTTCACTCACCATATGTTTGTCAAGTGCAACAATGTAATGCGTGCTTGATTTTAAAATGTGCTGTTACTTTTTGTTTATGAACATCAATTGTTGATAATGTTGCATTGTCATTGTATTCTTACATAGTTTAGTGTGGAGCATCACTTCATGCCTTTTATTTTGTTTTGGACCCATTTTGAAAGACTAATTGCATTGGACCTTTCAGGTTCTATCATTTATTTTGTTCCACAATCTAATTTAGCGAGCTTCAAAGACATTTATTGACAATGCGGGAACACGATCAGATCATAAGTATTCTATTGGAATATACTCAAATATACTTCTTTGTTTCCTTTGCAATGTGAGTTATTTGTGTTTTTTGACAGCTAGATTGCATTTTTAGCTTGATTCCAAAAGAAAGATATTAAATAAACAATTTTTTGTTTTTGCAGATTCCACAAATGAAGGAATTGAAAAGCCAAAAAAATGATAAACTAGTCCTTCTTGGCTCTTCTACCAGTCCAAATATCTGACTAAACGACTCTGAACCTTTGGTACATGATAATTGTCCTGACACTGTAAAATTAAGAAAATTACACAAACCCCAAAAAGTTGAAATCCAGTTCCCAATAAAAGATAAAAGAAAATCCAAACAGAACTGGGACAAGCAGAAAAAAACATCACCATTTCTTGGCAATTGTATCTACATGCATAATACAAGATCAAAGAGAACTGCAACAGAACGATAATAGAAATTAAAAGAGATTAACTATAACAATTGCATAATATATTTTTAGCAAAAACTTTGCAGCTCAAAAGACTTAAACTTATTAAAATTATAGAAACCCCAATAAAATAAAATATTAAAAAATTGAACAAATCAACAAAAGAAGCCCACCAAACCATGTAGCAGATCAATTTCACGTAACTATTCAGCAATTAATCAGCAGCCTAGAGAGTCGGAGTCAATATTCCCCCAAATTCTTGAGGAAAAAATGGAAAAAAGAAAAATTCAACAACAATGCAGTTAATGGGGGTTACATAGAAGGATCTAGAATAATTCAAAAGAAGAGCTTGAGCTCCTTTCATCCGTAAAGGCGCCAACAAGTCCAAAATAAACAAGCAAAAAAAACCCACATTTTCTCTGCAAATCTACTACCTGAACAAAGAGCTCGAGCTCCTTTCCATCCAGAAAAACCACCCTAAACCCAAAATCAAATAACAAAAAGAAACACTTTTCCTCTGCAAATTAAGTACCTGAACAAAGAGCTCGAGCTCCTTCTCAATTGGAACAAGCTCCAAATTCTTATCGAAACAATAGACATGAACCCTACTCCCCGAGCTCCCTGCATCAAAGATCACAGCATAGCTCTTCGATCCATGGACATTCTGCATCTTCCTCATCGAATCCTTTGAAACCCCAGCACTTTGAACCTCAACAAACGTATCGATCTCCTCTGGAACTCGAGGCATCAAGAATAACACGAAGGAGATCAAAAGAAGAGGAACACAAATCACGAGAATTACACCTCTAAACCTGTAAAGTCTTTCTCCCGTGGATTCATGCCTCATTCTCTTCATTTTCTCCCCCGTCTCCGTGAATGACTGGACTTGGCCCTCTAATTCAGCACAGGAAGGGGATCTGTAGCGGATCTGACCGTTAACTTGGGGTTTCAACGGCTGAGCTTCTTGAAGGGGCTCCAGCTTTGGGAGGGCGAATGCGGGGTTGTGGGAATTGTTGTGTGGCCGAGTAGCAGAGGAGCGACGAAGTCCGTTTTAGAGAGAGTCGCAAATTGCAGAGAAAACTTGGTTTAGAGAGAGAAAGTGGGTAATTGTAGAGAGAAGTGTTGGGAATTTTAGAGAGAGAATGGTGAGGAAGTGGGCGACGAAGGAAGAGAGTGGGGGATGGTTGCAGGAATCGGGAAGAGAGTGGATCCAGGATCCCTACTCTTCTTTTTCTCTCTCTCACTTTCTCTCTCTTACTCTCTCTTTCTCTCTCTACTTTTTCTGCAACATTTGGGAGTTACCTCCGGTTTTGAGACCTGGGTTTCTTCCTCTCCCTCCGTGTCGAAAGTGGGTGGCTTGACTAATTCTCAGTACTGTATTTTTTAAATTACGGAAATGCCACCAAAGCTAATCCTAAAGGGGAGCTATCAAATAAGGGATTGTAATTTGTAAACAATTGCAACATTTTCCATCAATGAAGGGGTTAAATCCCTTTTGGGGTCAAGTAAATAATTTGAGGGTTTGTTTTTAAAGATTATATTTGAATTAAGTGTGTCCTAAAAGAGCCTTAATAGGTTTTTAAATTATCCCCTGTTAAGAAGCCAGATAATTGAGACAATTTGTTAATTTTATTTCTAAAGAAGCTTTAACCATGGTTGGCAAGCCGAAAAATAACAATACATTGGCAACCAAAAATTTCAGTAACAAATCGGTTTTGTTCCAAAAGAACAGAGGCCAAAACTCGGGTCAAAAATTAGGTAAGTTAAATATATTTTGAATATTTTAGATTTGACCCAAAAAGACGAGGTGAAAAAAAAATACGGATATGTACAGATGACAAAGGATAAGTTTATGAGATAGTATATGGATACATTGAAGCTATTGAACAATAATTTTATCTCCTTACCTAGTATCATTAAGGTAATACTTGACAATATTTGGTCTAATCTTTTAATAAATATAAGAATAATGATACTACGAGATCCTTCCACACCCATGTGAGTATGACCCCAAAGGATCAGAATTAATTTTGGATACAGATATCTAAAAAAGTTATCAATAAATCCATTCACTCAAGTCTCACACCCATGTAATAACTTTTTTAGATATCTGTATAAGAGTTATTGGCGATCATCGGCAGTCTTAATCACATGAGTGTTGGAGGGTCTCATAGTGCCATTACTATAAATATGAATAATGATAGCAAATGCTTACTTCGTTGTCATGTCATAAAATATATGATAGATTTACTTGGAGCATGTAATGAAATCACAAATCCTAAACACAAGTACTATAGTAACAAATAATAAGAGTTGTAATCCAATCTACGGGAAAACAAAAAAAACTATGTATAAGATTGTAATTAATTAAAATACAAAAACCCAAAAATACAAAATAATGATCTATCTAAAGTGCTTTATTGTACACTGATGACATAACTCAAAAGTTCGAAAAAGTAGAATTAACCAAACTCCTGTATGTATAAAAAAAGCAATAGAATGTTTACATAAATCAATATACAGATATCACATTTTAGTTGTCACTGATCTCTTTTTGCTGCTCCAGGTTTAGAAAAAAAGAGGAATTACTCTTCCTCGAACTCTGCCCATTATTTTAAAAGATACAGTTGAAATAATTTTCTTTTTTTAATGTATTGATTGTGTTTTTAACACACTTATATGAAAAAAGACTTATTGAAAAGTTTGTTTGAAAAGAATATAAAATATGGATTTATGTAGGTTCTATTTTAAAAAACAAAAAAAAAAAAGGATTTTTTGCGTATCATCCCAGTAGTAAATGGAGTATATGCTTCCACAGGAACACATATTCTTTTAACCTCAAATTTTATGGATTTTCCCTGTACAAATAGCCGTTTGTTTTGGAAGAAAAAAGATCACCTGAGCAGACAATAAATTCTTTGAGAAATCCCATATCTCTTATTTGTATTTGATAAATTTCACTCCTTATTTGAAAAAACATTATCCCTCTATTTTAACATTCTCAAGTGGATTATGCTATTTTTTCCCGTGTGCTCAATTGTCATAGTCAGCAATACTCTTGTTGAATAGTGTACTTACTCCATTGATTTATGGCAGGGTCAATGGAAAATCTTCATATAAAGTCGGAGAAAAAAAAAAAAAAACATCTATGCTCCCATTGTAACATAGCAAAGTACATCTTTCAATATATAAAAGGGAAATGTTTCTATGCGGCCCCGACAACACATAAGTTATATGAGACCTCATTTTTTACCCGGTACGATTCAAGATTGAATGGCTACAATTGTTCATACCACAATGTCACACCAAACTTTTTTTTTTTTCATTTTTTTTTCTAAATATTTTTGGATTAAATTTTGGATGTCCCATTATAAAATTAGGGCAAACCTCAAAAAAATAAATATTTTTGTAAAACTAAATGACCAAAATATCTTTATAATTTATAGGGGTATTCTAGTAGTTTTTTTTTATCACCAGAATTATTTTTTATTATTTTTATTATATGCATCATGTCGGATCTATGTATACTTCAAATTATTTGTAAAATAAAAATAAAAAAATTATAGGCTTTCGATCAAGATCTAACTGCCCAGAGCTAGTTTGTAACATTATGACTCAAGTCATTTCCGCTATCTACTCAAATATGACAATCCGCTATCTACTCAGATATGACAATCGACACCAACGGACATATTAAATGTGGGTGGGGTAAAATGCTTTCCAGAAAAATTGTAACTTTTTGTATGCCATCCCCTCTCAAATAAACAAATGATTAAATACCTCGTTATTTAAAATAGTTCCAACCCCATGTTGGAAAAGTTTCCTTTTATTGTAAAATAAAGCAAGGTCAAATTGGGATGCATTCTCTCACTTTCTAACAAACATTTTTAATAAATAATGTACTTCTCTTGCTATGTTTAGGCGCTATCTCGTTGAGCCGTGCATTCAATAAATTGTCTGGATGGTTTGTGTAAGGCGAATTTATTAAAATAGGGGGAGTGATGCAATGTTTGTCACTTTATATATAGTGCTTGATTTAATTTCAAGATACCCATAAAAACACACATGATTATGAGTTGGAAACTTGGAATAGTTGTAAATGTATAAATGATAAAATAGTGCAAACTCTCATGGGTGTTGAAAATTTTGCCTTTTTGTGAATATGGCTTTATCACGTTTCGAGTTATAACCAAATAAAACTCATCATGGCTTTTATCACATTTCGAGTGATAACCAAAATAAAATCCATTATCTCCAAAAAAAAAAAGTAAAAAAAGGATCGCTTCATCACAATTCGAGTGAACACCAAAATAAAAACAATTTTGTTATAGGCTTTTAGGTTTTGGAAAAAGTTTATATAAGGTTGCAACCTTAAAATGTAGAATTTAAGATGCACCTCAAAACTCCATCGGAAAAGGTTGTTTTAATGTTAAAAAATCGTATAATTGATCATACATCGAGATGTATGAATCTGGAAAAAAAAAAAAAGGATAATGAGTCCCAAAAATAGTGATCTTGCAACACATAATCTAAACCATCAATTTTCAAAATTTTCATATGTTTATAAATCTTCTTGTTTAAAATCATTTTTCTTACCTGAATTTTCAGCAACAACTACTCTCTTTCTAGAAATAATTTTCCATCATTAACTACTCTCTCTTTAAAAATATTAAAGGCACCTCTGGTAATTTGAGTGCTGGTTTTCTTAGTGCAATAAATTGGCGAGATTATTGTGACCTTATGTTTTGAGGTATCCTGAGGGCTTATTTGCCCTTTTCAATTGCACATTGATTTATATCAATAAAAGGGCAAATACAATATTGAAATAGCCAATTAGCATGTGCCTAAAAACAGGAAAGTCCTCCCATTCTCCACGATGTTTCTTTAAAACCTTCACATAAATATTATTTAGCCATGTCTCACCCACCATTTTTTCAGCATTGTGTATCACAAATGTAGTAAAAGAAAAAAAGAAAGAAGAAAAGAAAATAATCGCATCAATTTCTTTTTATTTTTTCTCTTAATGTTAATTCTAAATGTCATGGTATAACACTTTGCGACACTGACCAAATCACATAAATCTCTAGAAAGGGTATAAAAATGTGAGTGTTTCCTTCTCTCTTAAGCACAATGCAATAATGAATGAGATGTCGTAAAGAGCATGTTAATTAAGTTATTTACAACAACATATCTCAACATTTAACTGGGAATATTCAACAAGTTTTATTTTTGAGCAAATTAAGTATGGACACTATTTGAGGTGAGTAAATTACCAAATGGGCTTACTTTTGTTCAAAATTACGAGCACACCCCCCAACCCCCCTCCCACGTTTTTTTTTTTTTCCCCTAAGTTGTCCTCATATCCGTCAATGCAAACATTGAACATGAGTCTATTCTTTAAATGCTTTTTGTTGTCTGATACTTCAAATACCGGGCAATTCACCCCATCTCTTTCAAACATCTAGGCACTCTATTTTGCAACCCCTCAAAAAAAGCACCGCTCTTCGCCCCTTCAATCCCCTTCTCCTTCGCCATCACCCACCCTTGGATCGCTCTTTCTCTCTCTAACCTATAGGGTACTCGAAAACCCCTCGCTTGTAGAATCGAGAATCTCAAATACCAGAATCCCACCCAAGATTTTGTACATAGTTGGCTAAATGCGAAGTAGATGAATACAACTATAAATCGAGTATGATAAGTAAAGCAAATATAAAAATCACACCACAACAACATACGCTTTACGTGATTCACCCATAGGGCTAAATCCACGGCTTCGGCAAGTCGAAATCCACTATCACAATGAAGATTACAATTTTGGGGTGCAAAAGATAATACTTATATCTAAACATCAGTAAAAGATCATCATCGATTTTTCTTTCTAAACTCGCTCTCCCGACCGAAGAATAATTCTATAAATTTTAGAATGTAGATATGGACCGAAGAGCAATTCTATAAATTTTAGAATGTAGATAAGTTTCCATTTTCTATGTAAAAATATTTTTTAAAATTTTCAAAGTTCACACCCTCCAAAAATTTGATGCTCTTTATTCATTTTTGAGACGTTATTTTCATTGGAAAGATAGTAAGATTTCCTATATATACTTCGAGATTGGATTTTACCCGAGTATAAATGGACGGAGATTGGATTTTACCGGAGAGAATAAATGGATGGTATGCTCCTGCAGGAGCACAAAATATCTTAGCATGAGTTATTACCTTTTTCTTTGAGCATTTCCGTTTTCTTTCATTTTTAATTTGTATTTGATCTAGCTCAGGGCGGTATCACATGGAAAAAGAGGTGACCAACTGCCCATCCTACCTCCTATATACAGCCCCATCTTTGTTTGTAGAAGACATGTTTGGGTCCGCTGGATAGATAAATGTGTGGATTTGTGTAATTATTTCACACCAGAAGTTGTTGAATATGGAAAACTTATTACAGCATAATCCCATCTTTTTTAAATGAGTTGGAGTGGGAGGAGGAAGCAATAAATTGGGGTTTATGAGGACTGCATGTTTTTCCAATATATTAATATTTTTATTGGAGGTAAAACGTTTGAATGAGAAGTCTAGATTCTAACGAATCGGATATTTGAAAGAGAAGTCTAATCAAATACTAATCCGATCTTTGAACGAGAATTCTAAATCAAATCCTTTTTTTAAGTAAAGATCTAAATCAAATCCTAATCCAAAGAATTGTATAAGATAATCCTGCCGCAATCGGTTACGAATTTAAGATTTGGAGAAGAAAGAGGATAAAATTAATCTATAGCAATTACACAAACCCGATAATGACGAATTGGAAATTATATGTTAAGATATTTTTGTGAAAATCCTATTACAAGAAGTTTCCTGATCATTTCAAGAAACCAAAATAAATTTCATAAATACGTGGTAGAGGAAGAAGAGGGGACACGCCGTTCTCAAAGAGCCTCATTCATCTTTCATCAATTTTCTCCCTCTTGCTGTGAACAATTCATCCATCTTTTGCCTTGCTTTTCCAGTTCAAGGTTTCTAAATTTTTTTTTGGTTTTTTACTGATTGCATGATTTTTCTTTCTTTTGTTTATGTGATGTGAGAATTGCTTTTTTAAATCATGATTTAGGTTAAGTGCTTGGATTTAATCTTGTCTGAACTGGTTCTTTAGGTCCCATCTCAGTCAAGGTGCAACTGGTTTTTTCTTTAGTTCTAGGGTTTAAGATTTTCAGCTATTCTTGCAGTGTGGTGGTTGTTTTATTATTAGGGTTTGGGGTTCTCTCCTCTTAAATTAAAATTAATCTTTTTTAAATATAATTTGTCGATACGCACAGTGCCTCTGTCCTTTCTGGTTTCAATTTGTTATTCAAAGTTTTCAGTATGTTTTTTCCTTGTGATTGAATGTTGCCTGATTCTTAACTCGAGGCTTAGGGATTTAATCCTCTATGTTATGACTCATCTTATTCCATTTGTATTAAGTTATCAGTGTTCGAAAAATTGAACCAGTCACCTCCAACTTGGCCAAGTTATTCGGGCTTGGCAATGGCCAAGCCGGAGTTGTCCTAGTAGGGGTCCAATTCAGCAATCTTAAAAAAGATAAAAACAATTAAAAAAAAGAAAGAAAGAAAGAAATGTATTTGTAACATGTCTATTCATGCGATCTATCATTTTGGCAAAAATTGGAAAGTATTTAGGCCATGAGTAATTATATTTTTATTTTTATTTTTTTTTAATTATTTCAAAAATACCTCCTGTCACAAACTAATTGTTCAAAATATGTTTTTTAAACATATATTTCCCATTAGTAATAAACATAAATTTCCTATACTTTTATATTTTTTTTTAACATTTTTTTGTTGCTACAGCCCCAACTCTAGTTGAGTTGCTCGAACTCGGGTCGAGTACTCAGCTCGAGCATGGGTCGAGTACTTGGCCCCAGTCGTTCATTCGAGCACTATGCTTTATTAATTTGGACTTCAAGTTTCTTTTTCACATCCTTCAAAGTTTTGGTAACATAGTTTTCCTGTAGTATGGTTTTGTATTGGTTTATTGTTTTATGTGTTAGGAACTACTTTTTGTAGTGTTGTTTTATGTGTTAGAATTTTGTATTTTTTATTTACTATTATTTTGTGTTAAAAAGCTATTATTTACTTCAAGAATTCTCTCCATATAGAAAGAAGAAGAAGAAGATGCTAACGGAGAAGGATTTGGAAGGCAAGAAGTTTGGCAAGGGTACTGGTTCGATTCACTTTCTCATTACAGTTTTGTAATCTCATCTCTAGTTTTATCATATTGTTTAGGAAAATTTATCAAATTACATACTAGAGATTAACAATTTAACACTTTATCCATATCTTTTGGTTTAATTTCATAATAACCATAAAATGTCTTGGAATAGTTCCAAAAGGATAAATTGTTAAATTGTCTATGGCTAATGGCTACTTCGTTAAATTTCCCTTTTTTTCAAGGGAGAAGTTTATATATGGTTGCAACCTTATACTATTGAACTAAGTTGAACCTCAAAAATCCTCTAAAAGAGAGTGTTCCGACATTGAAAAATCCGCCAAACAATCATCTCGACTCGAGCAGTGTGGATATGAAGAAAAATAAGTTCAAGTTTTAAAAATAGTGCATCTTATAACAAGTTATCTAGACCGTTGGATTTCAAGATTTTCAAGTGTTTACAGATCTGCTTGATCCATATCATTTTTAAAATTTTAAATTTAATAAATAGAGATAAAAATAGATTTTCAAGCGATCACAAGATTTCTTATGTTGGAGCTACAACTGTTTGCAAAGTTTAGAGTTGCACCATACTTCTACAGGACAAGGAGGGCTCCTTATATAAACCTCATCCTTTTTTTAATATATAAACCTCACCCTTTTTTAAATAACAATTTTAACTGATAAACCAATGTAAGATGTTTAAGATTCTGATAAGTTAGAGAAACAAATCACATACATATGCCATTGATTGGTTACAAAAACACCCTGTATACAAAAGGGAAACACTACAAAGGTAAAACGATCTATGAGATGTGAAATTGGGTAGTTGAGGGTGTGCTATTGACTATGCTCGAAGTCTAATAAAGTTTTCCGACACCCCCCTGCCCCTACCCTCCTAATTTCACATCTAAAGGCTGGGAGCGATTGATATCTTCTTGTATCAAAGCTAAATGGTTTTGTAGTATATAACCCCTTTATGATTGGTGGGTCCATTCGCTTATTCACTTACAAGGTTTGAGACACTCTCTGGTTGAGACAATCTCTCATTACACTCACCATTTTCTGATCTTCCTTTTGAATTTTAGGGCCAAGAGAACTAACAGGTGGTGTGGATCTTTTGAATCACTACAAGTTACAGCCACAGTATGATTTCTTTTGCAAGAGATCCTTGCCGTCTTCCATCTCAGAGACGCATTACCTCAACAATGTCGAGGGAGACACAGAAATCAGGAGAGGACAAGGAATGGAATTACATCAACTTTTCTCCAACACTACAAGGTTTGGGGATAAGGATTCACAGATAAGGCCATTTGACTTGGACACCTTGAGAAGAGCATTCCAGCCCAACTGAACCGAGAGGTTCAGGTCAAAGAGACTTATCTGTTGGAGCAGCAACCTACAATGCTTAAAGATGCTTGGGTCCTAATAAACAATGGTTTTCATGGTTCAGAGATGCTTGTCCTTGATACATACTAGTTTAAAGGTTCATTCTGTGATTCATTTGCAAAGAAAACAATGGAGGTGTAATTTATGATTCATTTGTAAAGTAACTTCAACCATGGAGGTGTAATTTATGATTCATTTGTAAAGTAACTTCAACCATGGAGGTGTAATTTATGATTCATTTGTAAAGCAAAATGTAATGACTCATTTGTAAAGCAAAAGATTATGATTGATTTGTGAAGCAAAACTTTATGGTTCCTTTTGTGAAGCAAAGTTTAATAATGGAGCTGCATGTTATGATTAGTTTGTAAAACAAAATGATTCATTTGTACAGAAAAATTTTATGATTCATTTGTGAAGCAAAGTTTTACAATGGAGGTGCCTGTGATTCATTTGTGAAGGAAAATTTTGTGATTCATTTTTAAAGCAAAGTTCAACCGTGGAGGTGCATTTTAAATTCATTCTAAAGCAAAGTCAACATTTGGTAATACAAGAGCGTGGCCAATGGAGCAGCCCGCTGCAATTTTTATCCTTGACACACAATGGCTTTAATAGAACAAAGGAGAAAATAACATATAAATAAAAATAATAAATGTGGTAATATTCATACAAAATAGTGGGTATATTTATTTTCCTATTTAATGTGCAATAGTTTCTTCATTATTTCCTTTTATAACTTAGTGTCCAAGGTAAACATTTGGTGGTCCTGCTGGATATTGTACATTTGATTGGTCACATCACTGTGTTAAATCATATTTGTTCATCTATAAATTTACAATTAAAAAAAAAAAAAAAAAGTAAGTATGGAGCTCATTATATACTCCAAATTAATTGTTGATGGTCAATTTGATGGACCATCATACATAGGGTTTAAGAGAACAAAATCATTTGAAGAGGAAAAATTGATCGCAGGGTGAGTCATAGCCTATATGAAAATTTTCAGGTTCTAAAGACATCCCAAACTAGGTATTTTGCCCGTGTAACCAAATGTACAATATGGTCCCACGTAGGGCATGCAATTCATGGCGTGGCCTGGTGCGACCACATATGAAAAAAAGGGTCCAGAATTAGTGGCCTTGAAAAAAGGGTCCAGGATTCAGGCTTGGGTTTGGTCCGGGCGGACATATCGGGTGTTGCTAGCCACAATCAAATGGACACCGGACTTGAAAGGTAAAGAGTTTTGATAACTATGGCACCACATCTACGGTTTAAATCCGGAGGCCAAAACTACCCAATATAAATATTTTTCAAAATGTCATCATAATTTTTCATATATATTGACAAGATGATAGTCAGTAGTTAGAGACACATAAATTTTGATAAGAAAACAGCCAGTATGAACACTTTGATGCTCTTTATTTTTTGAAGGAAAAATTAATTGCGGGCTAGTTATATAGAGTGAAATATGGAGAGGTCCCCTTTTCTATGGTTTTTTTTATTCAGTTTTGCTCCCAGCCCCTTGATGCAAATATTGAAGCGCATTTTTTTACTATTTTGTTTTTGTGATTTTTGGAGCAACCTGATGTAGATATTGGACCAACCCATTCCTAGGGTTTGGAGACGTCGAACAAGTCCATATGAAGAAAAAAAAAACATAGTTTGGAGCAGTCCGATATTTCTAATATCGAGCTGCCAGGCATCAAACTATCTTATGATTCACAAAAATTAAACAATTTGATATTTGCAATATTGAACCACGAGGCAAAATTAGAAGGAAAAACCACAAAAAAGAAGGATCTACGTGCAAAAATATGGACCATGTGATAATCCTACATTTATTTTCAGATTCATATGTAAATTTCCCTTTGTTAAAAGGAGAAGTATGGGACCACCTTGAAGCCACCCCTCAAGTCTCAATGGATATCTTTTTCTTTTTATACTAGAAGATTATTAAACAAATTGTCTCAATCTCGAAATTTAGGTATATAGAAAAAAAAAAGAAAAGAAAAAGAATTTCAAGTCTTAAAACTATTGTATATTGTAACATATTATACAGGCTGTCGATTTCGAGAGCATACAATTTTGGCAGATTTGCATCATTTTTTTTTAGCGTCTCTTTATGTAAGTGAAGGGAGTTTGAACCTTTAAAAAACTTTTCAAACAGTGTCTTAAAGCCCGGTAATTTCTGATTCAGATCGTCGATCTGGATGGAAATTGATCAAGACCGAACTAGTTTTGAGATGGTATGGGCCCCGGCCAAGTTCCCCCCTAAAACCCCACATTACATAATATTTTTCTTTTATTAAGCATATTTAATATTTTTTTTAGGTCTCCCTATATCCTTGCCCTTTAAATCTCAATTATAAATTTTTATTTTATTTATTTTTAATATTTTTTTAGATCACCGATTTGGACCGATCCAAATCTGATATGAATTGTCGATCTAGGGATCCGAGACAAATACGTTAGTGAATGATCTACCCCTCCGATCCAAAAGGCTTGTTTCAAATAACCCAAACAACTTGACCCAGCCTTTTTCTTTTCGAAAAAGGAAGGGAACAATACACCATGTCACTTTCTTTTCATTGTAATGCATACCTTAGTGGTGAGCTATGTCCGCTATGGCAATTATCAGGGCCACTTAAGGCTATCATGGCATATAGACCTTTGATAAGTGGTTCCAATCTCTATCGGGAAAAGTTTATGTAGAGCCGTGGCTCTAAACAATCAAATTTGAGCCTATTAGAAGAGGTTGTTTTGATGCCCAAATGTCTTCAAATTGATCAACTCGACATCAAGATGCATGGAAATCAGAATAAAAAAATAGATTTCAAGTTTTGAAAACAGTATATTTTGTAATGCATTTTTGGACCGTCAATTTTCAAAAATTTTAAAGTTTTTATAGATCTATCGATCTACATTATTTTTGAATCTTTAAATTTTATAAATAAATATGAAAATATATTTTAAGGCTATCACAAAGATTTCCAATATTAAAACCACATTTCTTGATACTATTTGAAAGTAGGATCTAATTTGATTGGTAAGAACCTAGGCTCTATACAAACCTCACCCATCTCTATTTTGTAGTGCGCACGTCTTCTACAGCAAGATGTCCTTGGTGTTGTAGGGTAGCCCTATCATCCCACTTTTCACCGCATTACATCTCAAGGGTCACCAACACTATTTATGACCACCCAATCAAAGCATGCCGCCGCATCTCACATCAAAAGGGTCAAGGAACAAGACATTCATGAATATCTTGTTATTAAAATCAGACAGGTTAATTTGATTTTGATCACAAGTGCCATAACAAGCATCAGTATTTTTGGACTTGGCAATAGCCACAAAGTTTAGTAGTGTATTACAATAATATGAAATTTTTCATGGCAAAGGATTTTTTTAGTGGTGTCATATATTGGATAAAATAGTATTTGGAAACAAGGAAGTAAAGGTGGAATGAGAGCAAAATGCTGAAACGATAGATTCAAAAACTATCGATCTGACTCAGGATCGCCCAAGTCCGACAAGAATTAAGTGCTAAACGATTTCGGTCCAAAAAAACCCCAAATCCACAATTCTCCTAAATTTTAGCTCTTCTTTTAGGCTTTTTTTTCTTAAGAGTATCTCGATCGGACTCGAACTCGGGAACGGCAGAGTCAAAACTGAATTGGACACTTGAGTCTGATTCTGATTTTTGAAGCACTGGTGGGAGGTTGTATAGAAACAAAATTGTGGTCTACTCAAGTACAGCATGCTCCGCATCACATCTCAAATGAGTGCAAGATCAAGATTTTGTATCATAGACTGGGAACATTTTCGGGGACCACAATGAGGATTACGTCTCTTGGACTCAATAGCCAAAAAGGAAAATAGTGAATTATATAATCATATTACAATGAACATTTGATTGAATCGTAGGCCAAGATTTTAGAATTTTGTTTCCTATGCCTTGTAGTTTCACGAAGCTAGAAAAAAAAGTAAGGAAATTTACAAAAAAGTATTATCTTATATTGAAAAATCAAAAACAATTCTATATTTCATATAACATTGAAGTCGACTTTTTGAAAGTATAGAGTATATTTTGATTTTATCTTTTTATTTACACATTGGATTAAGCATAAAATTTGGTATGTTCATACTTATCACCATCATAGACCTATAAAAAATAATTTTAAATTAATTTAAAATAAATAAAAATAAGTTTAATATCCCTAAATACTAATAGGGGTATTTTGGTACTTAATAATTTTTTAATTTATTTTTAAATTTTCTTTATATGTATGTGATGGTGAGAAGTATTGACATATCAATTTAGTAGCTTAATCTTATATATATATATATATATATATATATATATCTCAAGAGATAAAATTAAAATATAATTATGCTATCAAAAAGTGGAACTTGGATATAAAATATGAAATACTTCAAAAATACATGTGACCTTTTTAAAATTTTAATTTTTAATTTTTATGTAAATTTTCCTAAAAATTAAAAGAATTACATATCAAGTTCAAATTGCTGGATGTGTTGAAATTGGAAATTGAACCTTATGCTACTCATAAGCTAAAGAGGGCACATAATCCTCAGGTCCTCACTGTTGTCACGTGACTTCACCATGCAACCACTCCGACTGTTAAATATTGACGAGGCCGATCCAAATTTCTTGTTTTGGGGGCAATAAAAAAGAAATATAAATTAAACATCCAAGCATAATGAAAGCTGCTAAGCAAATCGAGAAAATTTGAAACAAAGGCTGGAATTTAGAGGGTCCGGTAGCCATGTCTAAGCTTTATACCAGTTACATTTGGGCAATCGTGAAAAATATGTACCTATCAATAGTTGTAATAAACAGCAATATTTGAGTTCTTTGAAAGAGTAATAGAAGAGGTTTTTTTCCCCTCTCCTTGAAAACTGGAACAAAATTATAGGGAGTGCTTTCCAATAAATATAATAGTAGTTTTTAAATTGTGTCATGAATAGTGATGCGTCAAGCTAATAAATAATTCAGGCACAAGTATAATAGAGTTTTACTTCTACGGCCAAAATACTAGGGCCTCCAGAATGAGGCCTAAACTTATAAATAAAGAGTGGGTATATTGTGATCTTGCAAAATCAAAAGTTACATTTACTCCCTTGCATAAATTATCTACTTAGGATAAATATCTTGATCTAAAATTTTGAGATCCACTTTTTGGCATCAATGGATGAGTATTTAAAAACAAAAAGAAAGTAATTTCGGCACCTATAGACCTTGACCTTAAACGTCAAAAATTGGATGGTGTGTGTGAAATTTAGAGTTGGATTATTTAAACATGACTACTGTCATGCCAGTTGATCCCATTCTCCACCTTGCCCTTAAATGTCAAAAATTGGACGGTGTGTGTGAAAATTTGGAGTTGGATTATTTAAACATGACTACTGTCATGTAGGTTGATCCCATTCTTCACCTTTGAATGGAAGTATTTCCATATAATAATTCAATAGATTAAAATCAGCGTGGAGAAAGGACCAAATTACACTCTAATTCAAGTCAAATTTATAGCCGTATATGATTAAGCCATCGACTTCAAAAACAACTAAATTGCCTTTTGGGGGGGTCGATATGGATCCAGACCCAATGTTTTCTATGGACCCAGACCCAAACTGGACACACCCAAATACGTTTTATATCGGGTTCAACTGAATTGGATCCGGACCAGGTTGGGTTCAAGTCCTTTGGACAAGGACTAGGGTGTAGAAATTTAAAATAATAATAATAATTAATATAGTATATAGTATGTATTTTATAATGGGTAGTCGACTCCGTCTCGGATTCGACCCAAACCGATAGGGTCCACGCCGAATTTGAACCTGAATTGCATTTGGACCCGAACCCAACCTGCCATATCCAATATGTAGACCCAGACCCTTTGGTTCGGGTCGACCTGCCGACCGACCCAATTGCCACCTTTAATTGCCTTAAAAAACACCTAATTTTGTCGGTCGTGGGTACAGAGAAAAACATGGTCATTCGGATAGAGAATCGCCGATAGTGACCGAGATTCCATCGGGCCAAATTCTCGTGAAATTATGAAAGAAAATTGTGAATCATCTCCTTTATTATAAGAAGCATTTGTTCATGATGCTGGAAACCAAAATGCAAATTTTGTGGAAGGAATTCACCCAAAAAAATACAAGAGTGGGGGCTTACT
The DNA here is from genome assembly GCF_000471905.2 of Amborella trichopoda. The sequence continues at coordinate 4,538,768 of NW_006498404.1, forward strand.
TGATAATGATACCATTGAAAAACCTCTTTAAACATGGTCCCTAGGGACCAACTTGTGACGTTTGCCAAAGTTGAGCCACACGTTTATTGCCACGTGTTGCTCTCTCATATTTATTTTCATATTTTTAAGTCGTACAATATATACATTTATCCTCAATGGGCTGATACCCTTAGATTCGATGAGGACCCTACGAGAGGAATGGTTTTCTTATTACTAACCCCATAATTTTATACATTTTAAAGAAATATATAATTAAACTTTATTTCATTATGGTAATTTAAAAGTAAACTTTTATGTTTCATGTCCTATGCTCCGCGTGTATATATTATATTTTAATTTTATATTATTTTCTATACATCAAATTAAGTTTAAATTCGGGTGTTTATACTTCTCACGGTTATGTGTCAGTAAAATAACCAAAATAGCTTTGAAATTTATAAAAAAAACTTTTGACATGCATGGATATTGGGGTTAATTTATTTGTATTAAATTCAGTTTTTTTATTTCATATGTGTGCTGGTGAAAAATATAGAAGCCCGAAAGTTGAACTTGATATATTGTACAAAAAATAAAATTAGAAAACATTATGCATCTATAATTTATACAATAGTAAAACGTAATTTCATTATAAATTTCTCGAAACCGATTATCATTATATGTATTATGCACATGCGTAGACAAATTTCTCTTATAATTATATACTTATTACAAATTTCTCTTATAATTATATACTTATTAGTTTCATGATACCCATATGCCCATTCGGTTAATATTTTAGTTTTGTAAAATACTGTGTGGTATTTCAGAATAATGGGCATCTTGATAAATGAAATCTTAAAAAAGAGTGTATAAATATATTTTCTTTATATTTAATACTATAATTTTTCATAAAATTTTCTTTATAAAGAGAGACGTAGGTTTTAATACCATAGAAATAAAGAAAGAAAAGTGTTGTATTTATATGGACAGACACTTTTAACCTTGATATGCAAAATTTAGCATTGCTTACCTTAGTGGGAGTCATCATTGTCGATATTATTAGTGAGGACCTTATCAGGATTTGTCCTTTTATTGAGGAATTTATCAGATAATTATTGATGTTTTAATATTATTAAATTAAATATAACATTTAATACCTCCAAATAGGTGTAGATGACGATGATATTACTTAACATTTTAAAGTAAAAAAATGGTTTAAATCAAGCAGATCCATAGACGTCTCAGAAATTTTGAAAGTTAACGGTTCAAATAATATGTTGCAAGATGCACTATTTAAAGATTTGAAATCTTTTTTTTTTTTATATCCATACATTTCGATGTCGAGATGATCAAATTGATATTTTTTTTCTAGCATCAAAACTACCGTTTTTGAAAGATTTTAAAAGTGCACCTTAATTCTTATATAAACTTTTTTCTATATTTAAACTGCATCAAATAAAAGCGCGTTGAATGCTCTCCTTTTCATGGGTCCAGCTTGATGAGCGTTCACACGTTCACATGCGAGGATCACATTGGGTTGATTTTGTGGGCTGTGAATTTCAAAAATCAAAGATATTTGGTAGCTTTTAATTCATCAAACAAAACACGAACGTTCATATTCTTCACACATACTACCATAGAAGTCTCTCTCTTGAGTGCATATTTGCTGGCAAACAACATTTTATTTTTTAGGGGGCTTGGCTACTCTTCGCCACTAATTTTTAGATGAAACGTACAATTTTCCTCCAAAAGAGGATAAAGTAGAGTGGTCCCTCCCCTCCTCTCTCTCCCTGATACAACTAATTTTTGAAGAGAGAGCGTTCGCAAAGCTACTCATGTCTTCAAATAACATGAACATAAAAATGAAAATAAATTGTTTCGCTGAAAGTATGACCTTTGATAGAGCACGATAATTTATCAGGGTTCTTGTAGCCGATCTCAATTAATTGAGAATCAGGATTTTTGTAGCTGGCTTCAATTAATTGAAAAAAAAGCTTTGATGATAATGATAGAAAAATAAAATAAAAAACTAGTTATTAAACCAGTTGTTTTATCATATGTTCACACCCTATAGATAAAGTGGTGCCAAATAAATGATTATTGATGTGAGAAGTGTGATAAATGGCTCATTGTGGGTGCGATTACAAGGTCGTGATCCGTAAAACTCGCACTCTTGGTCATAGTTAGCAAGTCGTGGATTTAATTACGACTTTTTCGAAAAAGCACGACTTTTTCGAAAAAACCATGTTTTTTTTTTAAAACGATATAATCTGCGACTTTTTCAAATGATTGGTAAAAATACGCTCTCTTTTAATGAAGAAGTTTAAAAAGCGTCTTTTCCAAAATTTGAAAAAATCGTTTCAAAAAATCTTACATGTTAATATACCCTCATTTTTTTTATTTTGTTTGGAAAATTCAATATCTTTTTCTTGTTTTATGAAATTTTTATTTCTATTCTCCCGAAACTTTCTCTAGTTCTCTGCTATGGATATGGGTAGACCATAGTTAGTAAGTATGGGGTAGATAATTTCTTTCTAGAAAGATGAAAATTGATTTCACCTACCCAATACTTATCTTGACGAATATCATAGATAATCATCTTATGATTTAGAGATACATCACATTGAATATTTGAAATTTATATTTATAGGCGGTCATTTTTATACTGAGTGATAGAGTGGAAGCACTACTCCTCACTACTATTAATTTTTTCTATACTTAGTGCTATATATATTTAGAGTTTTAAAATTTCTAATGTTTTTAATATTTCCGATTTTTTTAGCCTAGTCCGATATCGGTAAAAATACGTCATCTTTTCAGGAAGAAGTTTAAAACGTGACTTTTTCAAAATTTGAAATTTTTGTTTCAAAAAATCTTTCCTATTAATAAACTCTGATTTTTTAGTTTTTTTGAAAATTCAATACCTTTTTGTGTTTTATCAAATTTCTATTTCTATTCTCCCGAAACATTCTCTATTCTCTGCTATGGATATGGCGCGTATTTTTTCGGGTGGTTATGGGTAGACCATAGATAGCAAATATGGGGTAGGCAATTTATTTCTAGAAAGATGAAAATTGAATTCACCTATCCAATACTTTCTTGACGAATAGAATAGATAATCATCTTATGATTTAGAGATATATCACATTGAATATTTAAAATTTATATTTATACGGCAGTTATTTTTATACTGAGTGATATATATAGATGTATATAGAGTGAAAGCATTACTCTTCACTACTATTAATTTTTTCTATATTGAGTGATATATATTTAGAGTTTTAAAATTTCTCATATTTTAAA
>NW_006498404.1:4542069-4556327 GCF_000471905.2 Amborella trichopoda
ATTCACCTACCCAATACTTATCTCGACGAATAGAATAGATAATCATCTTATGATTTAGAGATACATCACATTGAATATTTGAAATTTATATTTATAGGGTGATCATTTTTATACTATGTGATATATATAGAGTGAAAGCATTACTCCTCATTACTATTAATTTTTTCTATAATGAGTGATATATATATTTAGCGTTTCAAAATTTATAATATTTTAAATATATTTCAATTTTTTGCTCAAATTTTTTGAGCCGAGTCGGATATCAGGAAAAATATGCCATCTTTTTAGGAAGAAGTTTAAACGAGACTTTTTCAAAATTTGAAAAAATCGTTTCAAAAAATATTTCTTATTAATATACTCTCCTTTGTATTTTTTTTGGAAAATTCAATATCGTTTTTGTGTTTTATGAAATTTCTATTTCTATTTCTATTTTTATTTCTATTCTCCTTAAACTTTCTTTGGTTCTCTGCTATGGATATGGTGTATATTTTTTCGAGTGGTTATGGGTAGACCATCGTTAGCTAGTATGGGGTCGACAATTTCTTTCTAGAAAGATGAAAATTGAATTCACCTACCCAATACTTATCTTGACGAATAGAATAGATAATCATCTTATGATTTAGAGATATATCACATTGAATATTTGAAATTTATATTTATAGGGTGATCATTTTTATACTAAGTGATATATATTGAATGAAAGCATTACTCCTCACTACTATTAAATTTTTCTATATTTGGTGATGTATATATTTAGAGTTTTAAAATTTCTAATATTTAAATATATCCTATTTTTTTACTCTCATTTTTTTTAACGCGATCTCTTTACAAGAAGTATTTTTACCGATCTATATTTTGTTTCCGATTTTTTTACTCGACTTCTTAAAACAAAAACTGATTAATTTTCGATTTCATGGTGAGCCGATTTATTGATAATCCCTATGCCCTTGACAAGGATTATGTTTGCTATGAATTCGCGTGACGCATGTTCGCCCGAGTTTGCGAGGGATTTAGGACGTCTGCCTAAGCGAAACCGTGGGTGAAAAGTAAGTCAGCCAAGTGTGAATTGAAATTTTGAAATGCCGAAAGCAATATTTTATATCTCCTGAATATTGTAATTCTTTTGGAGTGTACACTATGCTCCTTCGAGAGCATTTGGGACATCAACTCTCCCACTCAGAAATACTTATTTGGGAGATTTTTTTTTTTTTTCAGTCTGAAAATTAAAGAACCACCTAAAAATAACTAGATGATTTTTTTGGAAAGGAATAATTCAAAATTTGGTTTCTTTAATACATAGATCTCACCCTTCAAAATTTATAGACCTTCGTTCAATCTTCTAGCATTACATTTTTTTAGTACACATCAATTTAAATTTGGAAATTTTTTTAGTGCTCGGTTAGTCTATCATTTGAAGAGGTTACATCCCCACACTATTTGTAATCTTAAAATTACTCCCTCCCATAATAGATTTTACTTATGTGAGTAAATAGTCGGTGTACTCCTGCAGGAACATAAAATCTTTTAGCTTTTTTAATTCTGGAAAAAGTTTTTCATGTGGGGCTAGACGCATGTCCAAAATATTTTTTTTTCTTTTTTAGAAAAAGTGTATGGTGCAAGTAGTTAAAAAGGATGGAAACTGCCAGTCCAAATGTTCTTTTTACTATAATTATTATTTTTAATTTTTAAAATTTATTTATTTTTTATATTTTTGATCTTTATGTCACAGATTACATTTCTTTAAAAATTAAGTTTAAAAATGCATCTTAAAAATAAATTTATTAATAGGTGGGTATTTTTTAGATTTATTAATAGGTGGGCATTGGCTTGTCCGAAAAAAAAATCGGGTGCTTTGATCCTCGTGAAACTTGCTTTTGTACGAACACGCAAAGGTCGGGCGTACAGTCTGCACCACATTGTATTAAACGACACGTGTACTGTAATAATATAATAAGAGAGAAAACCGGTTTTCAGAAAGGCTAAAATAAAAGGGAAACCGAGTTCACCGGTACTGATACCTGCAGGTCAAAAGGCGTATCTACCACCCACGTGACTCATGAGGCATCTGGTCCCGCCGAAAAATGGTTTTTCTCTTTCGGTGGATTTCGGCCGAGATCACGGTGTAATAGACCCCGAATTCAGGTTTTATTCGAGGGAACCGAAATATGATGTTCAAATCCCGTCATAACGAGCTTTAACGTCCCTTCCATTAAATGAAAAGGAATAAGAAAAATTTACCCTAAAATTTAAATTTATCGATTAGAAATTTTAATGGTTATGTGGCCTATTTACACATGCACCTCCAAAATCTATTGGAAAAGGTTGATTTAATGTTGAAAAAAACCACTAATTGATCATCTCGACATTAAGATGTATGAATATGAATATGAAAAAAAAGAAGATTTTGAGCCAAAGAATAGTATATCTTGCAATACTTTATCTAGACCATCTATTTTCAAGATTTTCATATATTTATAGATCTACTTGATTTTAACCAATTTTGAAGTTTAAACTTTTATAATTAAATATAAAAATAGATTTTGAGATAATCCTAAGCATGTTTTTCACTCAAATTACATGTTATGATAAAATTTGGAGGTGCACCTTGATTAGATTGTTTAAGGTTGCAATCTTATACAAACCACACTCTTTAATAAATGAGATTGTATACAATGAGACCATTTACATTTGATACAAGGTAAGTCATAATTAATTACAACCATCTGATGTGAAATTTGATAGCTTGGATGTATCACAAAGTTCAAGAAATTTTTTTTTGAAGTTTGAGCTTGATCAATGGAATAATTGCAGCCACCCAATTTTACATCTAATGTTCAAGATTAATGTGACAACCTTGTACTAAAAGTAAATGGTCTCATTCCATATTTTTCCTTAACAAATAACAGATAACTAGATAACTTTAAATGTATTTTACTTTGAAATATAAAAACAAGGAAGGCCTACCCCATGAGGTAAGAAAATGGCTGGTAATATAACAAATGTGATGTTTATTTTTCTTTGTTTTTTGATAGGAATGTGATGCTTGTATTTTCTACTCTGTCTACTTTTATCAAAAATAATAAAGGGCATCTTGGAATAGGGAGAATCGACGTGATATTTTGGACCTCTCCCTTGAGATTTTGTAAAGTCCCAATCTAGTCCAAGCGATTTCCGAATTATACGAACAAGTTTAAGGGAATTTACACACATAACTGGTCTTTCACATTTCGTATCAGTTATAGATGCATATTGTGACCGAGTGAAGCACCGTGATAATTTTATTTTCCATGTTTTGTTGAATGAATGCCCAAGAAATTCTAATAACATTATAAGCACTACGAGAACCACTGTAATCCAATGGGCACAACCACACCCTGACTTTAAAAACATCCCCAATGAATTCTTTTGCTAGAATTTTCATGAGATATTACTTGCCAAAAGATGCAAAAACATCAGGGCCTTTTACATGAATGATGACTCCCTTGCTAAAGCTTGATTTTAATGAAAGTGTTAGGAATGGAGTACCGGTGGCTAAATATGAGGAGAATTTGTGTTCCAACTTTTCCCTATTTTTACCGTTCTCAAACAGGTAAAAACTACAATAACAATGAAAGTCAGGCACTTTCACCGCTTCAGGCGGTTATCAAACGGCACCTAAGAGATAACCAAGATAACATCCCTTTGGACTTACAAAGGGCAGATGCACCTCTTTGATATCAACGAGGCAGAACTATGAACTATGGGCCCATAAGCAACTTACTCTTGAATACAACCCTGTGGTAGTGGAAGGAGAGGTGATGTTATAAGCTGGTGTCATCTCCTAGCATTATTTTACGCTTTGGGCATCTATTATGGACAAAATTATATTTTGCTTAACCGGAAGATTAAGTAATATTCTTTCATGTCAACAAAGAGAGGAACAATGATGTCAGATCTCTAGCTAAGAAGGTAACACAGATGGTGCAAGAATGTTCTGTACTCTTATGCTCCATCCTTTGCTCTCCATCTTGATTTCTTTCTAGTGCTTTTTGTTGGTATTTGAAAAATCGAACGAGTCAGCTCAGACTCAGCGGAGTTACTCAGGTTCGGGCTTAGGCGGTGTCCGAGCTCGAGTAAGGGGTCCAACTCGAAGTCTTAAAATTATCTTCGTCAAAGCCTTTTTTTCAACTAATTGGGGTCACTTTCGGGGATCATAAAATAATCATATAATATTTGAAAATAGAAGAGATCTATTTGTAACATGTTTATTTATGTGTTCTATTGCTTTGACAAGGATTGGAAAGTATTTTGACTATGAATATTTATTTTTTTAATTTTCACATTTTTTTGATTATTTTAAAAATACCCCGTCACAAACTTATTTTTCAAAATCTATTTTTATGCTACTTTTTAAACCTCATTTAGATGCATTTTATTTTATCTTACTTTAAATAAAAAAATAAATATATATATAATTTTTTTAATTTTTTTAGTTTCAATTTTTTAACATTTTTTTTGGCTGCTAAGGTACTCGAGCCGAGTTACTTCATCTCGAGACGTATAATCGGCTCGGGCATGGCCGAGTACTCGGCCTTGTGCTTTCCTCTTATTTTTCTTTTGTGACTGTATTGCTTTCATTTTCTCGGTGATAAACTTATCGACACCCAGAAAAAAGAAGAAGAAAAAAGAGATGGCTGATCCGGCCGGATTTCAGTGAAATAAACTTCAGACGAAATTTCGGCGAAATAGTGACCCGCCTCTAATTGGTTTGAAACCCTCACTATGAGACTGACACGTGCCCGTATTCATAGATGTAACAGCTCGGCGCGGAGTTTAAAAATTAGTGACGAGTACCGCGCTTTCGACTTTCTCGTGCTTCTCGTGGTCAAAAACCATTTGAAAAATTACGAATATTAAGCAATCACTAAAATCGCCGATCGTTTTATTAAAATAATGGCGAGAAACAAAAAGCTCGCCGATTCTCATCCAATTAATCGGGCGTTGGGGATCTGAAAAAGCAATTGGGATCCCATGGAAAGGTCACAAGCAGAGAGAGACAAAGCCCGAAACAAATAAAGCGACGAAGCTTCAGAAACCACCAAAGTTTTGGTCCCGATCCGTAATTCAGAGCACCCAAGGTTGTGGTTCTGATTCATGATTTAGAAATCCGTTCATAGTTCAAGCTTTGCAAGCAAATCAGGAAAAAAAAGGTCGGCTAATTAGGAGGAAAAGGTTGCCGGAAATTGAGGATTCCGGCCAAATTGGTAGTTTTCCGGAAAAAAGTGCAGAAATCTGGTTGATTCGTTGCAGATAAACTGAGATTCAGCGAGATTCCGGCGATTCGGAGGGGATTTAGGCCAGAAGAACGGCAATCTAACCGTCTCTTTGAAAAATAGGGAGACGAAGGAAGAAGAAACTTGGTTTTTCCAAAGGCAACAAGCCCACCAATTCACTCTGATACAAAAATAGCCATCAATTTTGGTGCTTTTACCAGGTTCGAATCTCTGAAACCCTTCCCTTTTCTTGAATTTTGGTTTCGCTTTATTGCAAAATTAGGGTTTGAGGCCTCTATCGTTGTCGTAAATTCTCTGAAAATCTTATATGAAAGAAGGGCCCCAAAAAGTACAAGCTTTCCAGTTTAGGATTTAGAATATTCAAATTTTATTTTAGCTCCCGATTTTCTGAAACAACTTTAGAGGTTTTAAATCCAGGTCTGCAAGGATTCCTGAAAACAGTAGAGATGCCACCCTGTAGTAGAATTATCTCGTAATATTAGGTTATATCTGCAACAAGGGAAACCATGAATTCCCTTTTCTCTCTCACTAGATTGGGAACAATAAATCTGTCTCTCTAAATTGCTGTAACTGCAGAAACAATAAATCTCCCTCCTCTCTCTCTCTGAAACCAATAAAATCTGTTTCTCGGTTGAACAGAAAAGAGGTTTCACCCCGTTCGATGGCCCTGAGCCGGAAACAACCATCATCATTCTCTCTCTCTCTACATATTTCAATTCCTGTAACGGAAGACACCGTACAATCGGTTGTGGGCAATGGCTGAACCCAAAAATAGGCCGCCAGCTCATCCAAAAAGACGAGCCAGCAATCTCCCCCTCTCTCATTGGTCCTTTCCAAATATAATCCCACCTCACCCCTAAAGAAAGATGTCGTCACCACCTGTTTCAAAGAAAGAAATAAATTCCAAATTCGAATCTCACCTCTCTTACTCTCTCTAAAATTAGGACGCCACCTCTCTCTCTAGAAATAGAAACGAGGTACCGCACAGAACGCCACCTCTCTCGTCCCTCACAGAGGACCGCTCGGGGGGGTCCTCACTCTCTCATCACATACAGAGGGCCCCAAAAACTCTCTCTCTCTCTCACTCAGCACAAGAACACTATAAAGGTCATGAATTCTATTTTTTCAGGAGCCTCGCTCCAAAACAAAGCAAACCCGCCAACTCTCTGTCTCTAAAACCAAATAATGGAGACTAATACCGCCACCACCAAGAGAGAGGAAGACTCTCCCTCATCATCCCTAGAGAGAGAAAGAGAAGACTCGACCACGAATTCCAGTACATCCGATGAGGGCCTCCTCATGGGCCGCTACGAGATGGGCAAGCTCCTGGGGTGCGGCGCCTTCGGCAAAGTGTACCATGCCCGCGATGCCCGCACCGGCCAGAGCGTCGCCATTAAAGCTCTGTCGAAGCGCAAACTCATCCGCGGTGGCCTGGCCGCCCAAACCAAGCGCGAAGTCCTCATCATGCGCCGCCTCCGCCACCACAACATCGTGCGGCTCTACGAGGTCCTCGCCACACGTACCAAGATCTTCTTTGTCATGGAGTACGCCAAGGGAGGCGAGCTCTTTACCCGGGTGGCCAAGGGCCGGCTCAGAGAAGATCCTGCCCGTTCATACTTCCAGCAACTGATCTCAGCCGTCGGGTACTGCCATCAGAGGGGAGTCTTCCACCGGGACCTGAAGCCGGAAAACCTGCTTCTTGATGAAAACGGTAACCTGAAAGTTTCGGATTTTGGCCTCTCTGCCATTTCTGATCAAATTCGCAGCGACGGGCTGTTGCACACGCTGTGTGGGACTCCCGCCTATGTTGCACCTGAGATTTTGGCGAAAAAAGGATACGACGGCCGGAAAATTGATATCTGGTCGTGCGGCATCATATTATACGTTTTAACGGCTGGTTATCTCCCGTTTAACGACCCTAATCTCATGGTTATGTACAAGAAGATTTACAAGGGAGATTTTCGTTGCCCTAGATGGATGTCTCCTGATCTTCGACGAATTCTTGGTCGCTTATTAGACACTAATCCAGAAACTAGAATTACAGTTTCTGAGATTATGAATGATCCATGGTTTAGTAGGGGGTTTAAGGGGCCGGTTTCTTTGCCGGATAAGGAGTTTTTCAGTGGCCTTAAGGGCGATTCAGAGAAGAGTCCGCTGAGTTTAAACGCATTTGATATCATATCGTTTTCGTCTGGTTTTGATCTGAGGGGCCTCTTCGAGGAGGACACTGGTGGGTGGTGGAGAGTGGCCTCCGAGGAGGACGCGGAGAAGGTATTGGAGAGGGTCAAAAAAGTTGCAGAGGTGGTCAGATTTGAGGTGAGAAAGAAGGGTTTTGCTCTCTTTTTGGAGGGAGAAAATGGGGTCGAAATTGGGGTCGAGATTTTCAGGTTAACTGACAATATGGTGGTGGTTGAGGTGAGTAGAATGGGTGGCGACGGCTGGAAATACGAGGAGTTTTGCCGGAAAAGATTAAAACCGGCATTGGTTGACGGCCCGCAGAATGAGGAGGTGGCTGCTGCTTCACCGGAACATGCTGATGTGGGCGCCGGGCACTCAACCATGGATCAAGTGCCCGGTAGTTAGTCGGTTTCGATGGACGGTCGGGATTGGACGCTGTAGAGATCCTGGCCGTTGATTAAAGTTGGGTTTTTGTTTTTGATTTTTATATTATTTAGCCATTAAGACGTAAAAAAAAAAGAACTCTTGTATTTAAAATACACGCTTATATGGTGTATATATTTGTATGGTAATACAGGTGGATGTAAGAATGTGACAATAAAGGGACCAAATCGGGTGGCTGGCCAGGATTTTGTTTTATTATTTTCTGGTCATTTCCTTAAAACTAAATCAAGGATTTGGGGATTGTGTTTATTTTTTTTTGTTTAAGTTTTTCATGCTGTGTTTTTTTAAAACCTTTTTCTTCTGGACTCTTTTGTCGCGTTTCAGCAAAATTTGGTGGGTCTGTGGAGATTTAATAAGGGGTTGGATGAAAATGAGTTAAAAAATTGGGGCACAGAGGCTTTGAAATGGGGCCAATGCTGGGGCAAAATTTTGCAATAAATAATGGTTGGATGCAGCAAAGGAAGGAGGGTTTGGAAATGGTTAATTTATTGGCATCAAATTGTCTTAGATTATGGAAAACCAGCTGGAATTCAGAGGATTAAGTGTGGCTTAGATTGTTGGAGCCTATTTAGAATTTGATAGGATTCCACTCTCTCTCATCCTCCCTCGTCTTAAGATATAAACAAGATTGCGGCACATCAGCCGGTCTAAACTCTATGGTATGTGGTATTAGGCCGTTTATTGTAAAGCAAATATTGAGTTTTAATGGACCTTTAAAGTTGAGGGAAAGGTTTTTATACTTCCTCTTCTATGCTTCCCTTATCATCTACGTGTCCAATTTTGATCAAGAGAGTCGTTCACCGTTTGATCCGACGTTTCAAAGTATTTTATTCTCAAAGTATTTTATTTTTAGCTTTTCTATACAAACTGTATGAATATGAAATTTGGTACGTGTCATCTTCGCACTTATAAAAAATATTAAAAATAAATTTTTAATAAAATATAATGATCAAAATATCCTTTTGAAGCTTTTTTGGGTATTTTAGTCATTTATTTTATTGAAAATATTTTATTCTTATTTTTCAGTAGTACGAGTTTAATAGAAGATTGGATGTCCAAAATTTGGTGTCAAAATAGTTTATAGGAAAAAACATTACAAATAAAATAGTATAACGTCATGACATTGTGATTGGAGCATCTTAACCCTCCATTTAAAATGGACGGTTGGAAAGCTTGCCCCATATATTTAGAGTTTTAAAATTTTTAATATTTTAAATATATCCAATTTTTTTACTCCGATCTTTTTAGCTTAGTCAGATATATTTGCGATCTCTCTACATGAAATATTTTTGCCGATCCATATTATTTATTTGACTGTTTAAAATAAAAACGATTAGTTTTCGATTTCATGGTGAACCGATTTATTGATAATCGCTGACTTGCTTAACTATCGTTCGAACCCATGACTTGCAAAAGAAAATAATGTGGCATGCATGGGCGCCTCTATGTCAATAAATTACAATATGTAATGTCTGAAACATAGTATCGTAATGAATTTATTAACAACTATTTTGAAGAGGAAATTAATTGATTTTGGTCTTTAAGTGCACAAAACCTAGTTTATTGCACACGCACTCCCCCCCTCTCTGTAGAACATACAAAATCCTCTCTCTCTCTAGACCCCTAATCTTCTTTCGATGCACACACGTGATGTATAATAATATTGATAGCTCAATCTTATCTTACATACAAATCAATCATGCATCCCTTTCTTGGACATCATTATCAAAACGTTAACTTACTTTTATTGTCTACTTTTTTTAAGTTAACTAAAAGGGTGTGGATTCAATAAGGTGGTAACTTTAACCGATGCACACCTTCAAATTTTATCATAATATGTAAAATTAGTGTAAATTTTTTTTGGGATTATTTCAAAATATCTTTTTATATCTAATTATAAAATTTTAAACTTAAACAATAGTTAAAATCAAGTAGATCTATAAACATATTAAAATATTGAAAACGGATGGTCCAGATAATGTGTTGCAAGATGCACCTATTTATGTGACTCAAATTTTTTTTGTTTTTCTTATTCATACATCTCGATGTAGAGAAGATCAATTAGAAGGTATTCCAACATTAAAACTATTGGTACGTATGGGTGGCCATGGGCCCCTCATACTTGCTATTTTTCTCCCTTTAATCTTTATCATAAATATTATGTTTATCACTAAATAAGGGTTATTCTTGAAGAGAGAAAGTGTCGTTATCTAACAGGCAGAAAATAGCAACTCACATCCTAAGATTCAGGGCCACCTTTTTCAAAATTTTAAGGAGAAAACTGAACGTTGAGAACGGCCTCCTCTATCCTTTATAACTAGGCCTTTTATGGCCATGGAGATGCAACACATATATAGTTCTCATTGTTCTGGGAAACCTTTCACCTATAATCCTCAGTCTTACGATGCTGCCAGTAATCCTGGGAGAGGGTTCCATATCTTCCCTAATAATTCAACATTGGTATAAGATCATGTTGTTGTCAAGTGTACTGCTCCAAATTGTGCGTTCTCAATTTCATGCTACAGTCATCTGAATCGTGAGTTATGCTTGAGCCGTGAGTCATACTCGTTATTTATTAATTGTTACTGTACTATCAATTATTTTTTCCTCTCATTGCCTACGGAAAATGGACTATAACAAAATAATATAGCTGAAAAGAGAAATAGAACGTTAATGGATATGGTTAGGTTCATAATGAGCCATTCAAATTTATCACCTCATTTTTTGGGTGAGGCTCTCAACACTACAATGTATATTATTAATCGTGTCCCAACTAAATCTCTAGACTTGACTCCATATGAATTATGGACATGTAGGAAACCTGACTTTGCTATATTGAAACTTTGGGGTTCTTAGACATATGTGCTTATACCACTACAAAATATAGATAAATTACAAAGTAAAACTATAAAATGCTCTTTTGTAGGCTATTTAGAAAATTTTAGGGGGTATAGATTCTATAACCATGATACTAGATCATTAGTAGAGAGTCGTGATGCTCATTTTTTTTAAAACATAGATGATGACAATATTTTAAATAAGCCTGTTGACTTATATGAAATTGATAAAGATAAGGGTCTGGAAGACCTTGTTTCTCAAACTCCCTCTACATTTAGTGAGAATGACTCAATTAAATCAAGTATACCAGACATGCCTAAAAGAACTAGAGCCCCACCTACGACTTTAGAAGAATTTTATACATTTATGAATGAATACAATTATTCTTCAATGAGTGATGATACAATAGATGAACCTTGAAGCCATAGTGAAGCTATTAGCTTAGATGACTCAGTTGAGTGGACTCAAGTCATGAATGATAAATTTGATTCTATTAAAAGAAATCAAGTTTGAAAGTTGGTTGACCTCCCTAAAGATAGAAAAGCCATCGGTTGCAAATAGGTCTTAAAGAAAAAGCTTAATACTAATGAATCCATTGACAAATATAAAGCTAAGTTGGTAGCTGAAAGATTTTCCCAAAGGGAGGGTATAGATTATGTAGAGACTTATTCTCCAGTAATAAAATTTTCATCTATTAGGATCATCCTAGCATTAGTTGCATATTATGATATATATAACTATTTCAGATGGATGTCAAAGCGGCTTTTTTTAAATGGAGAATTACAAGAAGATATATACGTGAAACAACCAGAAGGATATTTTATTAAAGACCAAGAAGGCAAAGTATACAAGCTTAAGAAATCTTTATATGGTCTAAAACAATCTTTTAGGCAATGGTACTTTACTTTTCATAATGCATTCACTGAATTTGGTTATGTAGCCAATAGGTTAGACATTGTGTATATGTCTGGAATAGTGGGAACAATTTTATTATATTATCACTGTTTGTAGATGATATTTTGATAGCCGATAATGATATTGGCATGATTAACCATACGAAATCATGGCTAAGTTCTCATTTTGAAATGAAAGATATGAGAGAAGCCTCATATGTATTAGGCATTAAAATAATAAGAGATAGAAGTTCAAAACTTCTATGTTTATCTCAAACAAATTATTTAAAAAGTATTTTAAAAAGATTTAAGATGAAAAATTGTAAGCCCATAGATACACTATTTTGTAAAGGCTTAAAATTTGTCAAAGAAAATTTGTCAAAGAAAATATGTCGATTAAATGATAGTAAGAAAGCTGAAATAAAAAGAATTTCATATGCTCAAGTTGTAGGATGCATAAATTATACTATGTTACATGCAAGACTTGATTTGAATCATGCATATGGTCTTGTAAGTAGATATCAGAGTAATACTAGGATGACTCATTGGCAAGTTGTAAAAATGATACTCAGATATATTCATAAAACTAAAAATTACAAGTTGTGCTTTCAATCTGACAACTTAGATGTTACTGGGTACGCAGACTTTGCAAGAGACCCAGACGATAGAAGATCAACCTTATGATCTGTATTCCTCTTTGGAGGTGGATGCGTTTCTTGGTCTAGCAAGAAACAAGGTTGTGTAGCTCAGTATACTATGGAAGCCGAGTATATTGCTTGTAGCATTGCTACAACTTATGATGTCTGAATTAAACGCTTCATAAATGATTTGAAGCTGGATATAGTCAATGGACCTGTTAAATTTTTTTGTCATAACCAGGCTGTTATCTCATTAATTAGAAATGGAGCCTATAGTTCCAAGGGTAAACACATTGAAATTGATTATCATTATATTTATGATATTATTGAAAATAATGAAATAACTATAATTTATTTACCATCTTCATATATGATTGCATATTCTTTAACAAAGGGATTGAGCGCAGAAATATAATCAAAGCATATAGCTTTGATGGGACATGAAAAAATTTAAATCAGGAACTCCCAAATGGGATATTTTTCTTTGACGTATTGGTCATGAGAAGAAAAACCGTATTAAAGTGAAAAACTCATGACACGACTTTAAATATTTTTTGTTATGAGATGTATAACCGCACTAGTGTGAAAAGCCTCATTACAAGGATATACTCATTAAGTAGTATTATATCAATATATCTGACTCTCATGGCCAAGTAGGAGATGTTGGTACGTATGGGTGGCTCTCATACTTACTATTTTTTATCTCTTTCATCTTTATCATAAATATTATGTTTATCACTAAATAAAAGTCCTTCTTAGAGAGAAAAAGTGTCGTTATTTAATGGGCAGAAAATAGTCACCCACATCTTAAGATGACAGAGTCACGTTTTTCAGAGTTTTAAGGAGAAAGCCGAACGTTGGAGAACGGCCTCCTCCATCCTCTATAATTAGGCCTTTCATGGCCATAGAGATGCAACACACAGAGAGTTTTCATTGTGTTGGGAAATCCTTTATTCTACGATCCTCAATCTCACGACGTTGCCAGTAATTCTGAGAGAGGGTTCCATCTCTTCCCTAATAATTCAACACAACCTTTTCCGATAGATTTTTGAGGTGCATGTTTGATTCTACACTTTAAGGTTGCAACCTTATATAAACTTTTTTCTAACCAAAATAATGTGATTACCTTATTTGTCATTATGCTTTCTTGTCATAGATATTACATGAAGGCCAACTACACTTTTTTAGTTTTAACCCGTCCAATGAAGTGTGGGGATCTCCATTCTCTCTCTAGAGTCTCTACTCATGAGAGCGAAGAATTGACCTAAAATAGCGGGGAAAATGTTATGATGATGATGACAATGAAATATTTGAGCTCTAATAGGTGATTTATTATCAGAATCAGGCCCTGACGATTTAAGCTCCGACTTAGTTTTACAAGATTCACGAGTTGGATCATTGGAAGGAATAAAAAACTAAAACAAATTTTAAAAATAGGGAGGATCGGTCTATTAAAGGTTTCCTCAATTCTATTTGTTTTAAAATTTGACAATTTTCAATCATGATCGTGGATTCGAATGGGAATCGGTTCCGGGTTGGTATAGGTCCTAGCCCCGTAATATATATGTATGCTAGCGTAGGCCAGTGGGCCTACATCTGCGTATGATCCCAATGGCCCAGATTCAATGTGGACCGATCTGATGAACACGACCTCATTTCATATTCAAAATTTTAATGTTTTCTCAACAAATCCAAATCACGTGAAATTCTAGGTGTCTAATCTTCTCATCAAGGCGAAAAAATTAAAAAAATAATTTGCAATATGTAAATTAACTAAAATACCCTTGAAAATTGTCAGGGGTATTTTGATTAATTTATTTTGCATGAAATATTTTTTTGATATTTTTATTCGATTCTCTTATTTTTAAAAAGCACACACTCAAAATTTTAAGTGATTTGAATTTATATTAAAAAACTAATATTAAAATATAAAATACAATCTTGATCATTAGATCGGCCCAGACTGCTAGGCTCATATGTAACTGTATGCTCAT
>NW_006498404.1:4560347-4573500 GCF_000471905.2 Amborella trichopoda
ATAGGACCCTCTCCCACCCATATATGCAAGACTTCAGAAGATTACTATTAAATTTGGTACGGATTTCTAAAAAAGCCAAGTTCCGCACCCATGTGATAACTTTTTGGGGATCCGTGTCAAATTTAATGGTGGTCCTTTGGAATCCTACACACTTGGGTGAAGGAGGATCCTAGACTTTTAAAATGCTCAACATTTTTTTACATTAAAGTATCCTTAAATTGTAATACAAAATTTTTCAAGTAGGGGCATTTTTTGTCATTAAGAATAGTAGAATAGATATTTTTATAATAAAATAGTGGCATTCTATTAATAGTTAAAAACAATTAATGCATCTTGTGAGTGATGTCACATATCATATTGATGATGTCATTGTCCACTATTGTTAATAAATGATTTTGTTTCTATTAAAAAATTTTAATTTACCCTTGATTAATTACTTAAAATATCCCTAAACAAAAAATTAATTTACTACAAGATAAAGGTATCTAAATGTCTACACCACAAGTAGTGTAACCTACCAAAACCCATATATAGATCCTATATAAATCTCCTATATAATCTCCTCCATAATTACGGGAAGAATAATGATCCCAAGAACGTGGTATGGCAGTTATGGAAACTAATGTTTTTACTCTGTCAAACGTTGTAATATTAAGCAAAAGTTAAAACCCGTTAAAGCAAAGGGAGCCTTACAAACCTATACAAAAGAAAAATGAAGAAAAACACACACCCCCTCATTTTATAGCCACTAAAACATTTACCACAATTGCTTCCACCAAACAATAACACAGGCCTACACCCCACCATCAATGATTGTTCTAGGCTCTGCTCAACTGACTTAACCAAGTCCATATATGAAGCGGCTATACATTTTGAATTTGAAAATGTATGCTCAATCTCCTCTTGCACAGGATCGTGCCCTATGTCTCGTGAGGTCAATGCCCATGGTTCGACCAACCAGTTGACCAAGGTCTCGCGTCAAGGGTCCATACCACTAGCTCGCACCAGTTGACTAAGGCTTCGCATCAAGGGTCCTTACCACCAGCTCACATTTGCATGCTCGTTCATGCACCATGCCATAGCCTTCCCGCCCAAGATCGTTTTAAGGAAGATACTCCTCCATGTAAATTTGCCTATTTAAAGAACTGGTTCGCCTAGAGAGAGACCTAAACCTAGCACAAGTTCGTATAGAACTTATGGGTCATTTGTAAAACGTTCCATAGCTAAACATGTTCAATGCACCTTGTGTAGCCTGACAGGGTTGGAATGATCAACCCCCCGATTTTGAGTCAAATGGGCACAAAATTGGCTGTTTATGATGCTAAAAAAGATATAGAGAGAAAAGATTGAAATTCCAGGGATGAAAACATGCAAGAAAAAAAAAAAGGCTTAAAATCAAAATCGAACCTTAGATTGCATTCCTGAAGCTCTAAATCGAAATTGAATTAGAAAAAAAAAAAAAGTTAGTTACAACCATGCACATTTTTACTTTTTTATTATTTATTTTTAATTTGCTATCACTTCATATATTCAAGATCCGAAGTCAGACCTGATATAACTCATTTCATCTTAGTCTCTATGTCCTTTTTTTTTCTTTCCCCTAAATTTACCATCACTTCCTATCTTTAATGTTGGAACTTGTAAAATAATTAGTCAATTAGAATCTTGAAGATCTAAAATGGTGACAATTTGGGAATAGAAAAACGATAGAAAAAAAAAGGTCTTGCATTTAAAAACAAAAATTGGAGGGGCTCTTCCTAGTAATGGTAATTGGCGTAAATTTCTCAAATACATGTTTGAAAACTCCGTAAAGCAATTTTTGCCATTGAAAACTCCTTAAAGCAATTTTTGCCATCCGAAATAGCGCTTTCTTTGGCTTCCTCTTGTTTCACCATCGATGCATCTCTGAGAAATCATTGTTGCTCAGTCTCACTCTCTTCCATGAAACTAGAGGGCCCCAATCTCTCGTTTCTTGGGATGTTCATGGCAGCCACCTGCTTTGATCTCTTGTTCTTGAGGATGGAAATCAATGGTTTGGAATCACCTCAGCCAAGACACTCGGCTCTTGGTCAAGATGAGTGGACTAGGTTGAGTTGCGCACACCCCTATAAAATGCAGACGAATAAAAAACGTAAAAAACTCTGAAAATAATAAAAAGTAAGAAAATGTTAAAAGAATTAATAGAAATCATTAGAAGACGAGAGAAGATGAAGAAAAACTATAAAAGATGGACTACGTTGAATATTTCAGGGAAAAAAAAATGAAAACTATGAAAGTCCCCAAACCATCTTAAAAACCATCAAAATAATCTAAAAAAGTAGTTTCTAAACCAATACATTGGTGATTTCTAATATTTTTTTATTTTTAATTTTTAAGGAGGCTTCTAGTGGGGGGACAAGTTCAGCACTCAACTCAGCTCAGCACCAGTGTGAGGCCGAGTTACTAAGCAGAGTCTCGTAACACTGATGTATTGTGGTGGATTATACTTGGTAGTTGGTTGGTGAATGTAATCAAATCTCCTTCTAGCACAACAAATGTTAGGAGATTGTTATCCCAGAGTTCACGATCCTGATTTGTATGCTAAAGTTTCAATGCAACTGCTAAGTCAATGACTTGGTTACTATGGAGAAAGGTAGAAAGGTGTGGAATGTTAATTGTTTACATGACATGGTGCCAGATTCAGTGATTATGCAGTTACATGATCTGTTATGTGACCTTGAAGTGATCCACATTACTCCACATGTAGATGATGAATTGGTTTGGGAAAAGAGAGGCTGATGGGGTTTTCACTGTAAGGTCAGCCTACCGACTCCTTTTCTATGACCAGTTTCGATGGAGCTGTCCTCTATTAAATAAAATTTGGGAATGGTCTCTACCGCTGAAAATTTAAGCCTTTCTTTGGGTGGTTGTACACAAGGTAAGTGCCTTACTACAGATGATTTGCAAATTTGATGTGTAAGGAGGATGCAGAATCGGGTGAGCATTTATTTTTCCATTGTCCATTTGCCTCAGATTTGGGGATTGGCTTTTAGTAAGATGGGAGTATCTTCAATGATACTGGGTGGTTTAACTGGGATTTTAGATCAACTTGACGTGTCGGGCTCACCTAAAACTGGTGTTATATTATGGAAGATTTTTCGGGGTTCTATGTTATGGGAATATGGAGAGAGAGAAATAGGACCTTTGAAGGATGGGTATTGGAGATGGAGGGAGTAAAATCCAAAATTCTCCATTTGTTGTGGGAATGGTTTTCTATTACTAAAGAAGGAAGGGGTGTTTCACAGGTTGATGTGCTCATCAATTTAGAAAATCTGATTAAGAGTGGTGGCTGAAAAAGACGGCCTAATTGCCGTTGGAAAACACCACTTAGAGGCTGCTTTAAGTTAAACTTTGATGGCAGCTGCAAAAGAAACCCAAAAGTAACTGAGGTTGGAGGCATTTTGAGAGATCCTAAAGGTAATGTCGTTTTTTCATATGCTGGTCTGTTTGGTAACGCCACCACAAATGAGGCACAGCTGAACTCTTTGCTGCAAGGTCTTAAAATTGCTCAAAGTAAGCAAGGAACATAATCTAGAATAGTAAAAGGAGATTCGATGAATGTGATAAAATGGTGCTCTGCTGAAATGAAGGCACTGTGGAGCCTTAGGACCATGTGGCTGAAGATAATGGACATCTGTAAAACCATGAATGCGTCCTCTCATGTTTACTTGCTTCACGTGCAGATCCTTTGGCAAAATATGGTTGTGGCCTATCTAATGTTGTTGTCTCTATGAGACTTTGATGACTACTGTGTAATCTAATTTAACTTTTCTGTTAAATATATAGTGTGGAATAAGTATTATCATGTCTACCAAGTTGAATGGTACAATTGTCTAGCACTGATAGGCTCTTAACCCTTGAGGGATTGATTCACGCAACCACAAAAAGAAAATAACAGTTTTTAGCTGATCCAGATCGGGGATCGCTAGATAGGCCATCTACACCAAACCATTTTTTAAAACATTGGTTCATATAGATTTGTCTAATATTATTCTTTCATCAAAAAAACAGAAAAAGGAGTAAAGAAACGAACCTGATACAATGCATCTTTCAAGAAGAGAAAAACTTTGCATCCAATTATAGAAATCGATCATTAGTGGCTACAACCAATCCAATCCTGATTAATTTACAACATAAGTCAAAAGAGATCCATGCCAAACATTAGAACAACCAGTTCATTTCTCATTGAAATTTAAAGAAATCACAATATAACAACTCACTGTTTTCCGTTTTAAGTAATAAAACAACTTTAGTAGAGAATTGAAAGAAAAATCAATAACAATTAACATTCCAGAGTATTGTCCACCGAATTTGGTTGAATTATCGCATTAATGACCTGCAACAATTAGATCTCAATTAGTTTGATAACCAACTTGAAATAAAAGTAAAAATGTAAATTAAAAAGGCACCAAACTTCTATACACAAGAAACCAATTTAGAAGGAAAGAGGGGGACACGGAGAGGGCTTTCGCTTAAATTCATCATTTCTCAAATTTCCCATGTATTCATCTTTGAACACATCATAAAACGTGCATTATCAAGGGTGGGGACCCAAAAAAATTGACGAAGAACGGGAAGTATATTCATCCAATGTTTCAAAGGGGTTTCACTACTACTCTCCCCTAGTCTAAACAGGGTTATTTGAAAACACAAGAAACTCGATCACTCAGTCATCGCTCAAGTATGTCAGCTCGCCGAGTAAAACAGCTAACTTGTAAAAACTCGGAAGAGTTTAAAATTTGTAAGAAGTTAGAAAAGACCAAACACAAATTTTTCTGAGGGGTTTGATCCTAGTTGGTCACCAAGAGGCATGTGGAGGAGTCTGCTCTGGTCTCTAGGGCATTTGGAAGTTTTGAGATGTTTTTGATGAGCAGGGAACACAGGTGCTTCCTTGGTACTACTTCGGGCCTCGCAAGGCAACTTGGGTTATTACAAAAGATTGAAACATTCATTAAATCTGGAGTTCTTTCAGTTCCGGTCTCAGCCTTTGCATTTTATCAGATAGTTTCTTGATCATAATAATGTCTCTTATATGCCTAGTCAACTGGCTAATTTGATTTTATTCATAAGTACTAATCAAAATCGAAAGGGGTCCTCTTGGAAAAAAAGAGAGAAAAGAAAATATTAGAATTGGATTACAAAGATCATTTCATTACCAATGTTTTAAAAAACTCGACTTGTATCTAAACTTAATTTCAGAAATTCTGGCGGGATCCAAGGGTTACTTCACATAAAAAGAAAACAACCTCGCATAGGTTAATAAGATCTAGCTTAGGCATTTGACATAGATTTTGGTTCAAATGAGAACTAACAGCCTAATTGTACAGCTTTAGGACATCCAATAACGCATCTGATGCAGTTTAGGTTACAATCTTGTTAATCTCACTTCGGAGGCCTCTTCCTTTTGGGCTGGGGAAGAGAAACGCTTCAGCCTTACTCAAGGAAGACGTTTTTTTTTTTTTTGAGGAATAGCTTTTTATTTTTATTTTTAATACAGAAAATAAAGATTCAGAAAAATCTATATAATTCGAAGTATGTTGTATCCTCTGTAAAATATCCACGATATTTTCAAAACATTGGCAATCCTTTGCCAATATTTTCATGGTATATCAAAATATCACCAATATTTTGCTGATTTTTTAAAGTATTGATTGAGCATCACTGGGCTTCTTTTCCAACCCAAAGTCAATGACTAAGGCCTTTGCGGAGCGAAGCAAATCTAACAACACTGGTCTATACTCTATAGAACCCAAATAAAGTCTGCATCCTTTGAAAGAGAATGGCTAGGGAGTTTGGCCTCTTGTCTGATTGTGATATGAGGCCCACACATTACCTTCCAGGGCTCTGATCCCAATTTAACAAGCTACTAAAATAATATTGGAACATTCAACTATACCTTTTAACTGGCCATGCTCCATATTATTGATGGTTTTGTGGAACTAAGAGCACATATCATTCTGCCTGCTCAACTACCACGAAGGGCTCGAACTCTCTCTTGAATCAAACTTCTTTCCCAGTCAGCAACACCCGAGAAAGCATGATCAGGAAGGCTCTCAAAGGGTTCCTTCCACGGATCATTCTTTGCCAGATCATATGTCGCCCCTCTAATAGCGTCCTTATTTGGTCCACAAGGCCTCTTTGAAGTAAGCAATTCATACGCCGTATTCAGCTGTTCAAATAACACAAATGTACTGTGAGAATCTACAACATCGTAAGAACAAGAAAACTACATTGAAAAGATACCCATAAAATTCAGTGGAAAAGCACTTGGGGTAAGATTTCAAATGTTGTCAGCGTGTGAAAACAGGAAAATGCTATGGGATTTTCAAGAAAAGAAAATTCCAATGATATCAACAGATTTCCCACTTCAAGAAAAAAAAGAAGATGTTACCACTTAATATTTGTTTCCTACTGCAGTTTATTTGCCTCTACAAACTTATACTTGAAGACCTTTTTTGCTATATTTATCCTGATATACTTTTCTCAATATTCTTTTTTTCCCAAACATTATCCAGTGAATTTCTTGGAGAAAACAGAACTTTTAAAAAATGACAAAAATCAAAACAAGATGCACAACCATTGAATAAGAAGATTCGAGTAGTCTTAAAAAGGAGCACTTCATTAAAGTGAATAAAAGGATGGACAACTTTTGGTTAATCAAAGAACATTTAGAATCTAAGAAGTATCATTAAATGAAAAATAAAAATTACTAAATCAATGTTGGCATAAGATGAACATTAGTTCTTACATCCATGTCACAAAACCAGAACAAATAAGCAATTGCAACCGCAGGAGCCCTCCCCAACCCTGCTGTACAATGAACATAAACCCTTCCGGGTCCCTCTGATACAGCCCATTCCAGCGAAGAAACTGCTTTTGGCAATTCTCTTCTCAAAGAATTAGGATCAAAATCTCCAGCCTAGGTTTGCATGCACAGACAATAAAAATTTAAGTGAACTTAAATGTATTCAATTTGCCATGAGCGTGGGATAAGAAACATGGTATACAAAATATTTTCAATACAACTCAGTTGTCACTGGAAAAATTGGCTAATGTGACTAAATTTTCATACTTTTATCTAAATTTATTCCCATACACTTGAAAGATTTCAAATGAACTAACAGTAACAAAGATAGCTTTCCTCTTATTTTCAAATATTGGTTTGGAGAATTCAAAACACACACTCCTAGAATGCATAATGCAAACTTTTTAATAAGTGCTCTCCAAACAAACATCTCCTCCTTCTGCTTATTACACATTTGTTATAAATTATACTCCACGACCTAAGACTAGTCACATTTCTTCAGAACAGCTCAAGCATTTCACTGGCAATACCAACAAACAAGTCGTCCAACCAAAAATATTAGAAATAGAATTGACATTTACAATAAATCCAACCAAAAATATTATAAATAGAATTTCCATTGACAACAAATAACATCAACTGTTTGTAGACAAAAATTCACCCTTATTCGCTTTAGGAGGAACAGTAGTGTCTAGGTCATTTTTAAAAGAACAAGGCGACTGTTGGGATTCATTAAAACATGGAACCATTTGAAAAATCATTAAAAGAGAAGGCACTGGATAGTTATACTTTTAGGGAGGTCAGAGGTGGTATTTGAACCTGGGATGTTGAGAAGGCAGGACAAATACATACATACACACACCTAAATACACAGAGACTACATAAAATTGAATCTCTCCCTTCCTCCCTTCTTCCCTCCCTCTCATTCACATGAGTTTATGTGCCTGCAAAGGAAAGACAACATACAGGCCTTCTCATATGACGGATACCAAGTTCTTTGCATCTCTTAACAATTGAAATGAGGTCGATTCCCCAATATTCTACATCCTTATCCTGCTGAAGGTTCAGAATGTAAGCAACATTTTCTTCCTGTTTCAGGTGATCTATGTCTTCTGGTTTCTGAGGCTGAGAACCCACTACTAAGCCCTCACTTATACACGTATAATTCATGCCTGCATTGATAACCCACAAATTAAAGCTGGAAGTAATAAAAGATGCTGAGGCTTTAGTTGTAATTCATGTATAACTAGGATACAGTGGCACAAGTTAGAAAAAAAGGATTTCTAACTTCTTCTTTTTTTAATTTTTTTAAAAAATCTGAACCCCAAATGTGAATCTGTTTCTCCATATCATTTCTAAGAGAAAGCAGTGGCATTTCGATAATTAGTAACCACAAATTAAATTCTCGTACTTTTTTTTGTTTAAAAAGATGCCTATAAAATTGTGGTTTCAATTATTTCTCAAAATCCATGGTTTTTCAGTACAAGTAGTAGAAAAGAGTGATAGAGACTCCACATTCTTGAAAAATTGATCAAAACAGGTCATATTTCTTCACTTTTTGTTGGCTCAGAACAATAAACTAATGAATAACATAGAATTCTTTCTTCTTTGCTCATGATTCACATAACAGAGCATGAAACGACACCATATCTGCAAGTTTGGAAACAAAAAAAGGTAATCTTTTACTCAGATAAAAACTACATTGACACAGTCTCAGGATTATAACCAGTTAACCACTTATAAGAAAAAATTCATGGCACCATCTTCTTTAATTTCATTTTTTTCCTTAATAAATCATGAGAAGAAATATGGTCAAATTCACAACCTAATTAGAATAAGTTTGCATCCATGACATCTAGACATCCAGTAAATTCAACCCAATTTTTGTTTCAAAGTAAAATACAGAAGAAAAAAAAAAAAAAGAAACTCCTATCATTTTTCATAACAATTATATCGAGTTCCCTTAATTTCTTTTATTGGGAGTTTTTAATGCTTATAAGGTAAATTAAAAGAAATAACCGAACAATAAGTTAGAAGAAAGCAGATCATGAAAAATAAAAGGCCCTTTTCCCACTAATTTCCAGATATTTTTCCAAGTTTCCTCCCAAAATCACATTTCTAACATAATTTCATGATAAAAAACAATGCAAAAAAAATAAAATCGTTAAAATCAATAGCTATTTAACATTTTCATCAATAGATAACTTCAATTTCTGCATTTTTCACAAAATGAAAGCAAATGAATAAGTAAAAGAATTATAAGAAAGTTATATTCAATGAGGTACCTAAATCCTCCCAAAATCACATCTCTAACATACTTTCATGATAAAAATCAATGCCAAAAAAATAAAATCGTTAAAATCAATAGAAATTTAAAATTTTCATCAATAGATAACTTTAATTTCTGCATTTTTCCACAAAATGAAAGCAAATGAATAAGTATAAGAATCATAAGAAAGTTACATTCAATGAGGTACCTAAATCATGATGATATTCATATGGGTTCCTCATGAGCCTCTTCATAGCTGTGTTGTACTCGTCAATCTTGCTCTGAGAATTCCTAGGGTTTTCAGTTTTGCTACCAAACTGCTTGCATAAAATCTGTCCAAATTTCACCCTATCTTCCATGGAATCACATCTCCATGAAAATGGGTTCTTCCTGGAAAACCCTAAATCTTTTTTTTCAAGGGCTTTAAGAGAGGTTGGAAGCATAAGAGAACAGGTGTTTGTGAGAGTCGCCATTTCTGATGGAATCTTTCTCCCGATGGTTTCTTTGCAGCTTGCGAATGCCTATGTGAGGGTGGTATCGTAAATCCAAGCGATCGTCGATCCGGATGGGAATAAATCAGACAGAACCGGTTCAACGGTAGATTCGGCCAGCCGGTGACATGTATTTTCTTTTTTCTCCGCTTATTTAATAGTCTCTCATGTTCTCTTTAGATCCCCACAATGTAAAACTATATTTTCATTTTTTAAAAAAATTCTGTATCATCAATTCTGATCGATCTAGACTTTCCCAGATCATCAACCCAATATTCTAACATAAATTTATAGTTTTTTTTTTGTAATTCATAGGAGAAGACAACATTATTATTTTTTAATTAAGTAGATTAAGAGTTAGATTTTTGAAAGTATTAGGGAGATGGTTTTACTGGTAGTAATGAAAACCACAAGATGTGACTAGGCGTGAGATGCTACTACCACGACCCTAGCTACCCGGGAACCATTCACCCTGTCGAATTGGGTTTCGAAACATTGTATAATACTAAGATCATAATAATAGGACCTAACATTTACTTGGTGTTGCATTAGTGCCCTTGACATCACTATGGTTTGTTAATTTTTAGACTACATGAATAAACTTTGAAGTTTCTAAAACCTCATCCATATCGCTTTTGTTCAATTTTACATGTTTTTTAACAAAATAAACTTCACAGAAGGTAGACTCATGAGATAAGCCTCCGCAAGTCTGAGATCTCATAACATAACGGCATACTTTGGATGAAACTCCCTTCATAAAGCAAGCTGCAAACTAAGGGCAGCCCATTAAACCCATAACCAAGCGACTTTTTTTCCAAACTGAGACTCAACTAGATGACATGAAAGCGTATCTGGAAAGCGTTTTAGGATCATGAAGATATCATAGTAGACTCACTACAGTGATAGTCATAGGCAATTTAATGTTTTGATGCATCATGACACTTAAATAACTGTAATGATCATTAAGGGGCATTACGACACTTATAGTCTTTAAGAGTTCTTATGCCCCATGACGAAGGTATAACGGTTAAATTAAAATCGTGAAGTCCATTAACCATCATGGTTCTTTTAGTGTAGTGATGCTTCAAAATTACATTTGACTGATAACCTGCCATGGCCAACATAATTTGCAATAAACTGTGATGCATTCATAGTTCTAAGACTACCGTGAAGGCTATTTTCGTCTACTCACGTAAACTGTGAAGATTATTTTTGTCTTCTCACCCAAAACAAAGGTATGAATGACGTTTTGAAAAGTTTGACATTTATCTAAAA
This sequence comes from Amborella trichopoda, assembly GCF_000471905.2. Next base: position 4,571,227 of record NW_006498404.1, read on the forward strand.
ATTAAGGTACATTTTTTATAATTTCTCTTTTGCATTTACTTGTCGGTTCAGTTCTAGATAACTATCTCAAATAATTTCATCTCAATAACTATATCAAATAAATCTATGATATGCTTGAAAGCTTTAATTTACTGCATAAATGTTTTTGAAAATTCAAAACCACGTCAAATAATTTTTCATCTCAAATAATCTCATTTCAAACAAGTACTAAATAATTTCATCCCAAATACATCTATAATAATAATATGCTAAAATCTTTATTTCTTTACATAAAATATCTCTGAGAACTCACCGTATCAAAATAATTCCATCTCAAATAGTCAACTGAAATAATCTCATCTTAAATAATTATCTCAAATAATTTCATCTCAATTGCACCTTCAGTAGGCTCGAAAGCTTTAGTTTTCTACATAAAATGTTACTAAAAAGGTTAAAGCTATCTAAAAAAAAGGTTCATCTCAAATAATCATCTAAAATAATTACATATCAAAGAAGAACCATCTCAATTGAATTACATATCAAAGAATCATCTCAATTGAATGCTACCAAACCGTAATTTTTTTTTTTTTTTTTTGAGAATCAATAATAATTTTATTGCTTCAACAGTAACCAGTACATCAACCAAAGAGTCAATACCACCCCTTACAACAGGCCATTACAAGGTAAAAATAAAATAAATGGAACAAAAAGGGATCTAAAGAAATATTTAGATCTTCAGCAGTAATGAGAGTCATAGGAACCAAATAACTCTCAACAAGCAGCAACTCCATCGCTACCAAACCATAATTCCACATATGAGTTAACATCGTGAACCATTTAGCATAAAAATGACGAGATACACATGAGAGAGAGAACCAATTTGACCCAAAATACAAACAAAAACATTGAGCTTGAAGTCGTTTAGATACATAACCAACATCAGCTGCTAGAAAAGAAAGAGATGTTGATATTTTGGGAAAGGTTATTTGTTGGGTTTATATGGCTTGTAAAAGCCTTATGAGTATGTAATGAAAAACATTTATTGTAGTGGAACATAAATGCAGTGGGAGTATGGTCTCTCGAAGACCATATTAAGCAAATGATATTTGCGGATGCCGGACTGTGCTTGACGATCTAGGCCAGTCGGTTGGAAAACCCAAGGTACCTGGGCATAAAAAATAAACCGAGAAGGGATTTTGGGTTAGCCCTTGATAAGGTTGGACCTTATACCTAGACGAGTGAGCCGAGGGACTGTGTGACCCTTGTGTGTGATGGTAGGCCTACAGAGACAGGGGCCAAAATCTCATCCTTGTTCTATCACACGGCATGCATATAGACAAATCGTTCCGAGGAACTGTGTGACCCTTGTGTGTGATGGTAGGCCTACAGAGACGGGGGCCAAAACCTCATCCTTGTTCTATCACACAGCATGCATATAGATAAATCGTTCAGAAAAGCTAGATATCCACCTTTGGGTGAAGCATATGCATGTGCGAGAGATACCCTCATGCGCCATAGAGCTGTGGTCGCATAAGGTCGTGGTGACCTTGACTTGTCTCTAAGAAAGGGCATGTAATCCACAGACTAGGAGTGCGACTCTTTGACTCATCGACCAAACTTTGGTGACCCGCTAATGAGCCCCTGCTTGGACTGTGGGTCATAGGAAACACTGGGTCGGTTCGATAAAACAAGTGTGGTCTGTAGTCCACAGTTGAAGGTGAAATACCCCGTGATCGTTGATTGAATTCCTGAACTATATGGATCCACTTCCCATCTTATTAATTTAATTGTGTTTATTTTATTATTAAATTATTTTATATTTATTATTTGAATTTTTATAAGTCATTTGATATTTTATTTCTTATTTTTGGACTTATAAAAATGAAGTTATTAATTTACAAAGTTATAATGTCTTAAAATTCATTTTGTTTAATTTTAAAATATTTATTAAAAATTACATGGGGGCCCATAGTGCACATGGGCCCACCATGTGGGTATTAGGTGGGGCCCCACATACCATACATGGGTGGCACGCCCCACCCTTGGATATCTTCTCTTGTTGCTTTGTCTTCAAGTTTGTTAAATATGGTAACTATATCTTGTAGCATATGGTCAAATATTGATTAGGAAATATTGACCATATCTTATCTTGATTATTGAAGAAATATCTTGACTTGATATTATTGAAATATTCTTATGGAAAATATGAGATGGAATATGCAATTTATAGTATGCACTATATCTTTAATGGATTTAATTTATTTAAATATATTGATGGTGAAATGATTTAAGGAA
>NW_006498404.1:4580298-4591656 GCF_000471905.2 Amborella trichopoda
GTCTCATCTATAGAATGGATGGCTCAGATCTTTCACCCCACGAGTCACATATTCAATCTCAAAAAAGATGCAAACTATAAGAAATCCTAAAGAAACTGTAGACCTAAATTTCACTATAAATAAAGGTGCTTTCCCCATCTCTACACACCTCTCTCTCTCCCCCATAAACTCTCTCTCTCTCTCTTCCTAAGGGCCACGCCCCTTTCTCTACTATCTGATTTTCTCTCTTTACTCTCTCTCTTAAAAAGACCCTAGGGGTACGCTCCAACATATAGACTCTCTCTCTCTCATGATCTAATCTAAGGGTTGGGAAAATTAGGGTTTGAGCCTAATTATTTTGGAGTTAAGGTTTTGTAGAGATTTAAGGGTAGTTTCCTAGTTTAGCCGAAATTAGCTTTCCTGGTTAGAGATCGAAGCTAGACTGCTGATCCCGTGCCATTGGATGTGGTGACTCGATGTGGGGTGTAAAAAGCCCGATTGAGGTAATCTCTGACATCTTTTCTTTTAATTGTTTGTTCTTTTATTTTATATTCTCAAGCACAGTATTAGTTTGTATGAATGGCATCAAGTAGTTGAGATTTATTTTATTGATGTGTTATTTATTTTTGGAATTTCTATTGTTTGTAATAAGACCACATGTGAGTGATTTTGTTGCCAAAATTATAAGGGGTGATTATTATTTTTAAAAAAAAAATTGTATTTCCTCGGCAAAAGATTATATAGGTCTTTCTTTCATTATTTCGGTTCCTGTTGACGGTTATAGTAGTAAGATATTAGGTTTTCTCTCTTGTCGATTACAAGATCTTGAGTTTATTGTATTTAATTTTTTATTTTATGGTAAAAAGATTTGTTTCCTAAAAGAAAAAAATTATAACTCTATAAATCTCTGGTAAAAGTAATCCCCATGCATGAAATATTGATTTACCCTTCGTGGATGTAGACATTGTTGCCGAACCATGTGCATGTCTTGTTGATCTTTCTCTCTCTTTCTTCACTATTTCTCTTATTACAAATTATGCAGTTCCCTTCTTCTCATCATGGTTGTTATCTAGTGTTTTTGTGCTCGACAGAGTTTACTCAGAATTAGCTTTGCGGCCGAGTTGAGTTAAAAAACATTGTTCACATCCATAGTCCGGAGATCCTTTATGGCAATCACATTGTTTAGCCAAACAATGAAAAAAACAAAGAGCACACCTGATGAAGCCATGGACATGGATCATTTGCTATCTAAACATATTCTTCAAAATAAGCAAAGAAAGAGCATCAAATTTATTCTAAACATCACGCATAAAAAGATGATATATCAAAGCAATGGAAGGAATCAATATCTCTTATTCCGGGGCCTTCCATGTGTTTCTTATAAGAGTTCATTCCTCATGCTCATGTACAAATAATGTAATCCTAACAAGAACTATCCATTGATGCTTTGATTTATACTTTCCAGGCATTTGGGGCAAATGCAAAGAGGCCAAATTATTATGCTTGGAGTTACATACATAAATATTGACCAATTCAACATGTTATTCTAAATTTTCAAAAACTATACATAATAGAGAATATAATAATGAATATGTTAGGGTGCTCACACTATAGACTATTTTATAATTATACTCAACAAATTTTAGACACTTATATACCTCATGTAGCACTTTTTTTAGTAAGAATATTTTTATCATTAAGATAAGTGTGACATCATCTATATGGGGTGTGACATCACCCACATGGAGCACGTGGGTGATGTCACACCCCATGTGGATGATATTACACCCTTCCTAATGACCAAAAATTCTTTTATTAAAAAAATATTGTATTACAAAATAGGGTTATATAAGTGTCCAAAATTTATTGATACAATTATAAAATTCTCTACAGTATGAGCACCCTACCATAATCCTATAATAGTTTGGGCATATATTACTCACATCCTCACTAAAAATAAGTTATATCAGTATTTCAGAACTTGCCCGAGTCCTTAGTCTTGCCCTATGGCCTACTCTGAGTGGCCCAGACTTTTAGGACTCGCCCGAGTCTTTACTTGGTCTTGCCCTATAGCCATCTCCGAGTACCCTATGGCCAACTCCTAGTGGCCCTAACTTTTGGGACTCGCTCGAGTCCTTACTTGGTCTTGCCCTATGGCCAACTTCGAGTACCCTATGGCCATCTCCGAGTAGCCCTGAGTTGTGTGTACAACTTGAGGCATATAAAAAAAATCTATTTTTTTAAATATAGAAATGGTTATATATAATTTTTTTATGATTTTGATATTTTTGGCAAAGATTGGCGAGTGTTTCTTTTGCCATAATCCATATTTTTATTTTTTTTTGAATTTTTAAAGTGTCTCGAACTATAATTTAGTTTAAAGTTTGTTTCTCTACTTTTGAATGCATATTTTAACTTTTTAATTATTTTTATATTTTATTTAATTTTTTTTGCCTTCTTTTTTAATTTTTTTTAGAATTTTCAGATTTTTTTTCTATTTTTTAGGGTAGTTTGGCATGTACAAGACTCAAGCAAGTCACTGACTTGATAACTTGGTTTTAAAAAAAGGTAAGTCCCTTGACCGATCCGAGTTTCAGAACCTTGAGTTATATGCCAGAAATATATGAGCAGTTTAATCAAAGACATATGGCTAAAAATATGTTCTTGATAGGTATTTATACCTATAAGACTAAACTTTTTAGCATTAATTTGCTTATATAATATGGGATTATGTTAGGTTATTTATATATGTGAATATTTTTTTAATGTACTTAATTATTTTTTACACTTATATATCAATGTTTTGTAATATAATTTTTTTAATAAAAACAATATTTATAATTAAAAAGGATATTATAGATAGTTTTTTAATAAAATAGTGGCATATTTATTAATAGTTAAGCGACCCTCCCATGGCTAAGGTATGTTTTGCAAGCTCTGCGGAGGGGAGCAAGTGGTGGCCTGCCATATCAGTGGTGGCCATGTGTCCCTTTTAAAGGAGGCGCCTCTGCTCTCTCTTAATCTCCGAACTTGTCGCTTTCCTGTGTCTCTAAATTTCGGTGTACATGAAAGTCTCATTATGAAATCTGTCCCAATGTTCCTCTCAAGAAGTGTTTACTGCTTTGTAGGTAAGGCCACTCTCTCTCTCTTCTCTTCTCTCGAGCAAGGATTGAAAATTGGGCGGTCAGGATTGAAATTGTCTAATTAAATCAAACTCCGTTTTGGATCCCTCAATATATCGAGAATTTGAATTTTTTTTGTAAGTGCACTCGTAAAATTTTATAAATGCCTTTCTCTATTATCTCTCTAACAAGATTTTTTTTGTAAGTGCACTCTTGAACTTTTATAAATGGCTCTCTCTATTATCTGTCTAGCAAGATTTGAAACTTGGACGATCCGGATTGGAATAGCCCAATTAAATTGGAAATCTCCCTATTATTTCTCTAACAAGGTTTGAAAATTGGACTATCCGGATTGGAATAGCCCAATTATATCGGAAATCTTTGACATCGTTCTGGATCCCTTAATATATTAAGAACTTAAAATTTTTTCTTCTATAAGTGCACTTTTTCGACACCGAATCCCTCAATATATCAAGATTTTGAATTCCCTCAATATCCCTCAATATTTCAAGAACTTGAATTTTTTTCTTTTGTAAGTGCACTATTGTTTTAAAAAATTGAATTTTTTTAAAAACAAGGATGTGGGCTCCACCAAACAAATCAAGAACTTGCGGATCCCTCAATATTTCAAGAAGTTGAATTTTTATCTTTTGTAAGTGCACTTTCGTTTTAAAAAATTGAATTTAAAGATGTGGGCTCCACCAAATAATCATACGCCCCCATGTGGGCCCCACCAACCAATCGTACACCCCACCAACCTTCACATGAGCACATGCTCAACAACTATGAGGCATGTTTAAGCTTCATTAAATCTTGGATGTGGGACAAATTGTCCCATTTCTTCTCCATCACAAAAAGCAAACTTTGGGGCCAAAATAAATTTGGGAAAATATCTCTATTAAGGGGCTGTTTGGATACCTGGAAATATATTGCCTGTGAAATATATTACGGGCGTAATACATTGTTGCTTAATACATTACCTGTAAATGGATTGTCACTGTTTGGATAGTATTTAGATGCAATTTGGGAATACATTGCTATTGTTTGGCTATGTCTCGAAGAAATATGAGAAATGCATTACCCTCCAAAGATGAAAAATATGGTTATGTTTGGCTAACATGATTAGAATTTGGTGTCAACATGATAAATCATTGGAATAATATGATTGGAATAACATGGTTTTATTATGATAAGCCTTATTTTTATTTATTTTTTATAGATATCTTTCAAATGTCTCTCTATATATAATTTCAAATAAGCAATAAATATATGATACCATAATCAAAATCTTTATGGTACAACTTAAAAATAGGAAGAAGTTTGATTAGTAAACTAAAAGGTTTGGTATTTGCCGTAGAAATTTTGAAGCATGGGAGGAGATATCTTATTTCAATTGAACTTTTACTATTCTCTTATGAGGATTATGTTGTGTGAAATTTTTTATTATGAATGTGTTGTGTAATTTTTCATCGATTACCAATTATTAATTTTATTATTTATATTTTTATATAAGAGTTGAGGTCGGCTACAACCCAAATTGGGGATAAAGAGATGTAAATTTTTTTTTATTATGATTGTAGTAGAAAATTGTCCCTCATCAAGTTCTACAACAATTAAAATTAATTTAGATTTCCCCTTACTTTCACTTACCAATTATTAAAAAAATTTGTTTTTATATGAGAGTTAGATAAGGTACAACCAAAATTGGGGTTAGATAGATGTAAAAAATTGTTATTATGATTGCAGTAGAAAATTCTCCTTATACACCTGTTCAAATCAATATAGATTCCATTTCATATACCTTACTTTCACTTTCTATTTACGGTAATACTTCAATATAGATTCCCTTTCATATACCGTACTTTCACTTTCTATTTACGGTAATACTTATAAGTATACAACGTATACTTGAGAGAGAGAAATGAGGGAAATATTTTTTAAGCAAAGATAGAGCAGAGACACACACGAAAGATTTCTAAAGATTACCCGTCAATTGTGTAATAGATTTTTTACCTTCATTGAGTGTAATGAATTTCTTGATTTTTTGGGAAATCTTGGGTAATCTCGGGTAATATATTTCTATTTTTTTTTACTATTAAAGTGTACCCAAACTATGTAAATGTCATATTTCCTTGTAATCTATTGTGACGTAATATTTCCATATACTTAAACGGCTCCTAAGTTTTATTTCTCAGTAGCCGCAGGGTTTCAAAACATATGTGACGGCATAAATATTTCATGTATAATATTTTTTTACCTCCTAAACCAACTTTCCCTCCTTTAACCCTATCTTTTTAACTTAATAAAAAATTTTAAAGATAACTTTTTTTTGGCTCCTTTCTAAATCCCCTCTCTCTTCTCTAGTTTCTCTCCAACCTCTCTCTCTTTCGCTCTCTCCCCATGATTCTCCTCAAACCTCTCTCCCCCCTGTTTTCCCAAACACCTCTCTCTGTCTCTCAGCGCTCCATTTCTCTATCAAATTTGTTCCATTTGATTCGGATTCAAAAGCAATCCTAAGCCAAGTCATTGTTAAGTGCAAATTGATATAAAGATTGTGCAACTCTACAACATCAACTCGTAGAAGATTTCACACCACTTCACTATGGAAAGTATTCTCATCACGACCCACTGCATCTTGGGTTTCCGAGTTGGGGGCCTAAAAAACAATGATAGCATCAAGTTCCTTTTGGCGTTGTTGCAGTAGGTGAAGTTCAAATTTTCACCCTTTTCATAACTATTTTCTTTTCTGGAAAATGGAACATTAAGCTTTGTTTTGAACACATTTCATTCTCACATAGAACTGCTAACTTTGCCCATACAATTTGTGCAATGACCATCTTCTCCAAACTCAGCTTTGTCCTAAAAGTTTCACTTAGATTATGATTAAGGAAAATATGAAATTTTGATGTAGTTAAACATAGCTCAGGCAATTAAGATATGAGATTGCTTATATAGAGACCATTTATCTTTGTACATAGAAGTCACAATCATTTTCACTCATTAGATGTGAAATTAGATGGCTTGGGGTGAGTCACGAAGTCCGATAATTTTTTTTGAAATTTTATGACTATTCAATGACACTCTTACAACTACTCCTTGTAAAATTTAAGGGACAAAAATGATTGTGATATCCATGTACAAAAGATAAATTATTTCGTTTTGAATACTCCTTAAAGATATACGTTAAGCACTTATAAAGTCTACTGCGATTACTTTAACTTTTGATGAGGCCAAGCAACCGTGGTAGAGAGATACTAAAATACTCATACTTCATTCCTCTTTAAAAGCTTACATCCGCCCATGTGTTCCACTTATTGCTGAGGCCCATGAAAGGGAAATGTGTGGTCCACCCTTACCCATGCTCAGGCACCCAAGTGTTGATGGCTGAAGTTTCTTTTATATCACCAACGTTCTCCAGGAGTTATTTAATAGGCAGGTATATTTTTTCCTTCCACTTTTGTAAGTATCATACTCCTGCAGTCATGTCCATAAATGTCATAATATTTTCTTTATCATAGTGAGAATGTGTGGCCTACTTTTTGTCAATGCTTTTATGGCTACTGTGCTTCGCAGCTATTTCTCTAAGGCAAAAGGTACAGGTCCTTGTGTAGGGTATATAGCCCTTGTGTGATGTGCTCATGGGTGTTGGCCCGCCATTGGATGGAGTACTTTTGAGTGGTGCCACATGAAATTGTCTTAAAGATGAAGTTTCTATAAGGTTTAGGTTTTATGAAAATAAAATAAAGCCTCACCTCTCAACTCTTCATCCAGAAAGCACATTTACAACAAAAACCACTTGCTCTAAAATCAATTTCCAAAACCGATAATAAAATTTAAAACAAAAAAAATGGTACAAATATTATGGATATGTGAATACTTATTTTTAGGGTGAAATAGACAGCGTAGATAATTTCTTGTAAAATATACTATTTTTAGAGTTTAAAATCTTAACTTTTTTCACAATCATAATGTTAAAGCCGAAATGATCGATTTAAAAGTTTTACAATGATTGAATTGCAATTTACAACGTGAGATGAGGCTTTACTTATTTTGATAGGGCTGCGACTCTATCAAACTATTTTCCTTTACTTAATAATAGAACTCGTTTCTTTTTACTTTTACACGACAACGGTGGGAATGAGGGTGGGACAGAAATGGATTGGTTTTTACATAGTCCTTAAGGGCATGTTTGTTAATTGGACACGGTTAGCATGCGTGCGAAGCCCGCGCATGTAGAAATACAGGCCCCTTAATAAATCTAATTTTGAGATGGATTTTTTGATTTAATTTTTAAAGATATGTAATCTTTAAAATGGAAATCATGAATATGAAGAAATAAATAAATTTTAAAAACTAGAAATAATAATTCTATTAAAAAAACATTTGGACCATTATTTTCAATTGTTTTTAGATGGACCAGGTATTTGTATCCATCTTTAAGATAGATGCTTTATACTTCTGGGTTGTATATGGAGAAATGCGCTCCAGCCTGCATGAAACAATTTTCCTTGTTAGTTTTATAAAATGTGTTTGTGGAAATAAATCTGACAAAGATAGTTTTCCTTCAAATTAGAAATTGATTTTATGCTTTTACCCGTATGAAGTAGATTTCCTGCAAAATGCTACTGCTAACAAGAAAATTGGATGAAGCCGTTTTCCGATTGCTCTGACATGGAGAACGGGCCAGTTTCATTAAAATCTTTCTGGCCGTTAGATTTCAACTGAAACAAACGGCCCCAAGGCAAACTAGGAGCTTCCAAGTAGAAATTCATATTAAATAAGAAGATATCTCTTTTATGGGATCTAAGAAAAAGAACAAAAATAATCCGTGGCGATCTATTATGTATTTTCCAAAGCATACTTCAAGGCTTTCTCTCTCTCTCTTTTATGGAGTTTTCCACCTATCAAGTTTAATCTCATTTAGTTATATAGTAATTGATCTCGAGAACCAGAAGCCACAAGATTCTATGTTCCTGCTGGAGCATTTGTTCTATCACCCTCTCTATTAAATTTCGATTAAAAAAGAAGAACAAAGAAATAAAAGAAACCAAAGTCCCTTTGTATGTGTTTGAAAAAAATATATATCATGAAATTGATTAGAAGGCCTCTAATTTCTGAACAATCTATTTAATAACTTAAAATTTAAGTTTTATTTTAGAAAATAATCGTCTGATGATTCTTAGAGATTCCAAAGTCTCAAACAAAGATCACAGGTACAAAAAGTCCAAAAAGGTCATTACCGGTAAGGCTTCACATATAAGTTACTACTGTTGCGTCTATTTCAAGCAACATCACCCCAATAATCCATTGCATATGCTTCCCAACTAATGAATTGACTAGTAGGGTTTCATTAATTGCATATTTTGGATGGGTAGATTATTAATAGATCCTACGTAAAAAGGACGGTATAACAAAGGAATATAATGGATGAAGTTTTTATAAAGCTTAGGCTTTATAAAAACAAAATAAGGCCTCACCTTAAATAGTATATATCTTAGGGATCTTTGTACACTTATTTTTAGGGTCAAATGAATGGTCTGGATAATTTGTTATAATATGTATTATTTTTAAAACTTGAAATCCTAATTTGTCTTCACAATCATAGTATTCAATCCGAGATGATCGATGTAAAGGCTTCCCAATACTTGAATTGCAATTTTGGATGAGTTATGAAATGAGGCTTTACTTATTTTGGTAGCCCTATCAAACTATTTTCTATATTATAATATGTTGTAAAAGGAGTAAACTATAATGACTAGAAATCATGCATAGGCTTGAGTATTTAGCGGTTGATGTCAGCAATGCTACATTTCAAATTTGATCTTTAATACTGAAATACCAACATGATTTACCGTATGGAGTATTGCCTTTCCAAGCTTTAAATCTAGGATAAAGCCAATAAAGATAGGAAAATAGTTTGATAGTGTTGCAGCCCTATTAAATAAGTAAAGCCTCACCTTATAACTAATCGAAAATTACAATTACAAAAAGCGAAAGTACTTTTTGGATGCGGATTTGAAGTGAGGCTTTATTTTGTTTTCATAAAGCCTAGGCCTTATAGAAACTTTATCCATAAAGACAAGTTTTGTTTAGGTAACTTTACTGGCATTTAAGTCTAAAAATCAGCATAGAACAAGGGGAGAAACAGTATATTCCCTTATCTAACTTTTTATTATATAATAAATTTACATTTACGTGCGGCTCATGTTCCTAAAAGAATAACCTATAATTCTCTTTCTTGGAGGAATATATAAAGGTATTTAAATAATAAGGAATAGTATAGTAAGGAAATGAAGAGAATATACACACCGAGTAAAAGAAACAAGTCAAGTTCCCAATGACTAAAATACCCCCCATTAATAGCTAAATATCTATAATGACATTCCCTTACAAATGAGTTGTTTTATTTAAAGTTCCGTCAATGCCTTACCAGGCCCTCAATGGGGAAGACTGTTGACCATTTGTTAAAAAAATACCTTGCATTAAATCTAACATTTAAAAAGGAATTGGAGTGGTAATTAGTTTTTGAAAAATTTATATTTATGATGTCATTTTATATACGACTAAGTTGTATTTAGTGTAGTCATTAAGTAAGACCATTTAACAACCCCTCCTCCCCCCAATAAAAAAAAAAAAACCTCAAAATCCCAAAACCCTTTAAAAGCATAGATTGAAGACCACAAATCCATCTGTACATCCAGGGCCACCTAGATCAAGACCCCAAAAAAAATAGATTTGCACCATTTTTACTTGTTTGGCAGCAAAAAAGGTGGGTTTCATCGTCATCATTACCATCATTCAAGTCTGATCTTAATTATTTGATGTCCGTTATATGGATCATGTTTGTCCATTCTTTTTTTATTAAGGGTTATATCTTTAGTAAGACCAAATATCACCATATTTTTCACTATTTCTATCTATGTCTTTTCTTTGCCTTTTTTAGAGCCTTTCACTTGAATTAAATTGCACCTCCTAACCAGTGTTGTATTAGGTTTACGCTGTATATAGCCAATCCACCTAAGTCTTACTTTTCCTCATTTTATCGTTTATTGAAGCCGCGCTTAAACTCTCTTGTATGTATTCATTTCAAATTCTAAGCTTTATTGTCTTGCCATTAATCTATCTCCGTATCTTCATCTCAACTACACTCACCCCGTATATGTTGTTTATTGACCGCCTAACATTCTATCCTATAAAATATGGATGGTCTTACAACCATCCTATAAAACTCCTCTTTAATATCAATAGTATGTGACGATCACATAAAACTCTAAATGCACATCTTCACTTCACCTATCTAACTCTAATTCAATGTATGACACCTTTCTCAATCTTTTCATTCTCCTAGATTATAGACTCTAGATATTTGAAACAATATCTTTTAGGTATTTCTCGACTATTAATGTTGACTACTTCCTCGCTTCCACTCCTATTATTACTAAACTTGCATTCTATATATTCCATCTTAATCAAGCTAATTTTAAAACTTTTAGATTCTAGAGCATCTCTCTAACGTTCTAACTTTATGTTGACATCACCTATAGTCTTATTGATCAAAACTATGTCATTTATGAATAACATTCACCACGGTACCTCATCTTGTAGATACCTGGTTAACTCATCCAATACAGAGAACAAAAGGTAGGTGTATTTCTAAATATTACCAAAAGATGCAATTATAGTGCTATGTGATTATTTTTCATAAAAATTACAGTATTTAATTGTGACTAATGTTGCAGTTTATATAAGGGGTCAACCTTAAACAATCACAATAAGGTGTGCTTCTAGATATTGTTAAATATGCAATTAAGGTGCCGAAAACCCTTATGATGGCCTGAAGATCTGTATTAATAATTATGATATTTAAAATTCTAAAAACAGTGCAGATTGAGTGGATAGATAAACAATTAGTAATTTTTTTAAGATGTTCCATATAAAGTCACAAGTTGCAATGTTTTTAGGACGTGAAATCCTTTTTGTTTGAGTGGTAAATAATGTAAAATGATTATTATTATTATTTCTTCATATCCTTGTATCTCGATGTCGAAATGATGAATTGAAAGGTTTTTCAAATTCGGAATAATATTTTCCAATAGATATTTGATGTGCACTTTCTTTCTTTTCATAGAGTAAAGTTTACGTCTTATATAAAGCGTTTTCGAGAAGAATTCATTTTGACCCTCCATTTCTAGAGAGAGAGAGAGAGAGAGAGAGAGAGGAGGGGAGGGTAGTAGTTTAGGTATTCTATTCGTACTCC
>NW_006498404.1:4601133-4616789 GCF_000471905.2 Amborella trichopoda
GAGAGAGAGAGAGAGTTAGATGAAAGTTTGAAAAGTAGAGGATCTCCACTAAACAAATCGACAAAATCAAACTCCCGCTTCCTTTTCTCTGCCATTTACTCAGTTGTCCACCATCATCGCCTGCATCTCGTTTCACCTGTTTTTCTCTTCCATTTCCATTTTATCTCCCAATTGGTTTTGCTATGCAGTGCATGAGGCATTAGATATTAATGTCCCTAGTTGTACAGGAGCTCTGAGGAGTTTCAGACAGGATGGAGAACTGCTGGATCTTCCATAAGGTTTTATTCCCTCTCCTCTCTCTCTTTTTTACCTTTTGTTTTTTGTTTGTCCTTTGATGTGTCCTATCAGGGTTTCCACTTTTTCTTCTAGTCCTCTGTTGCATGAAAACATTGAGGTCAAATTTTCATTTTTGAACATAAATGCACCATCGCCATTATCGTTTTGGGGTATTTAATATGAATTACTTCTGGTTTAGATGGCTGTAACTGGTCTCTGCTACTGTAATCTGTGGATGCTTTGATCCTGCAATTTTGTTAATGTGAATGGTAGATGAGTTTTGTTGCATGCTCTTGATTTGATGTATGTCACTAATCTTTCATTGTCAAGTTTCCATTCCATATGATATAAATAAACTGTGTTATCATCGATCATTTTTAGCTTTTGCAGGGTAGGTGAAATTTAGAATGCCTTTGATGTAATCTTGCATATAGATGATATGGTGGCAACACCAAAGGATAAATTATAAAAGTTACTTGAGGACACATATATAGCACTATGCCCAAAGTGCCATCCGAAAAAAAGACTCTTGAAAGTGATGACACAACTTTGAAACCCAAACTAACTTAAAAGTTTGATCATCTTTTAAAAGACACCTCCAAACCAAACTTTATAATACTATCCATAGATTGTTTTCCATTCAAATATTTTTGTTGCTCTCGTATGGATCCTGGGCACCTGCACTCATAAACAAATGACTAGTAAACTTCATCTTCTTGTACTTGTCTGACCCATTATTTGTGGTATGTATTGTATAGTAATTTTTCAAATGTTTTGGTTGATCCGATGTGATTTGTGGCACCATTTTTTATTAATGGAAGCTAGCCCTTGTTTGCAGGATATTTTTGCCATAAAGACATCTAAGAAGTCACCTCTTTTATTGCGGATGCTTCTATTGATCTTTGCGATGATATGTGGAGTTTTCATTTGCTTTGTCTGTTTAAAGCAGATAAGCACACATGTGAAGCCCAAGTATCCCATGCCAAAGATTGTTATGGTTGGAAATCCTTGTCCATATAATAGTATTGAACCAGAAGATAGTTTGTATGTGCACTACCCAAAACCTACAACTTATGGAAGGTACTATTTTCGTAGTTTCAGTTTTTGTTGCATGAATTACATTTTCTCAACCTACTTTAGTGACTTTTTAATCTACAGGAGCGAATGCCGGTGTACTCCTGTTCGTTTTTTCGCAATCTTGTCCATGCAAAGGTCTGGAAGTGGGTGGTTTGAAACATTACTCAACAGCCACCCCAACATCAGCTCCAATGGAGAAATATTTTCTGTTAAAGAGAGACGAAGTAATGTTTCATCTGTTTTGAGGACATTGGATAAGGTTTACAATCTAGAATGGACTAGTAGTGCGGCCAAAAATGAATGTACAGCCGCAGTTGGTTTAAAGTGGATGCTTAATCAGGTATGATATTCATATTCAATATTTATTCAATATTTAAACGTGATCTGCTAGAATTGGTTCGCACTTGTGGGAATCCTGGCATCTATGCACTGTGCTTCTCTGTATTTTATCCCTTTTTTTCTTATCATTATCTGTAAGTAGCTTTGTGGTGTATTGTCATATGCACATCTATTTGATGATGACAATATTGATAATAGGAAATGGTTAAAATGGAATTTGCTCTTGTTCGATCACAATTTTGACTCTCTGTCATTGGCTTATGACTTTAAACCAAGAAACATATTGTTATAGAGTAATCTAGGCAATTGGATTTTGTAATTTCTATTGTATCAAAGATTTGTTGAAGATTATTTGGAAAAAAACAAAATGAAAATAAAAAAGGATTTGTAGAATAACTTCATTCATGACTGGCCAAAAAAATTTGAAGAATATCTTCATTCATGAGCAGCCAAAGTTTTACTGTAACAAGCAAGGATCCAATTTCCTTTAGACATCATCTTTATCATAGTGTGCATTTATTATCACAGAAATCATTATCCAGCTTGGAGATGTTTATATTTAGGACATAGGGCCTCAAGGGATTTCAGTTGTTATTTGCTGTAATTTGACTCTTTGAATGAGTTCTTTTCTACCTCAACTGTATGATTTCAGAATTCAAATAACTGTTCAAATAACTGTCTGACTGAGATTCAAGGGCTTTTAATAGTTTATAAAAGATCTGGTCATTGGTGTGCTAAAGCTCTAGGCAGCCTGGGGGGCTAGCTGTTTGGGTGTCCGAGGCTCTCGTCACACATTTAAATGCATAGATGTGTGCTCCAAATGTGTGTGCTCACATGCATGCATACATATATATGGAAAAAGGAAATTTATCGAATTACATGTGAGAGATGTACGATTTTGCATTTTGCACTTGTGGTACCATTCGAACCCATCATCATGTGTTTTTTTTATGGGTATGTTGAAATTTTATCAAAGAATATGGGTACAATATTAAATAGTTCATCTCACATTCGTATTTTGTTAATTTTGGGTACAATGTTAAATAGTTCATCTCTCATGGGTATTTTGACAATTTTCCCTAAGATCACATTAACCTACAGGCTAAAATTGTACAAGTTCACCTACTCCCCACCTCCACCCCCAACAAAAAAAAAAAGGTCCATAACCCGGTGCTAGTCCCGCCTAAGCAGGGTCCCTGGAGGGTTGGGCTGAAAACGGTCCTAACCTTTGGCTTATGCACAAAAGTGGCCGTTCTCAAGACTCGAACCTGCGCTCTTGTGCTGGCTACCGGAGCCTTTTACCGTCACACCAAGTGACGGCCCCTTCCCCCCCAACAACAACAAAAAAAAAAAAAATTTGGTGGTAGATTGAATCTTTTAATTCCATATTTTGGGAATGTTACTAGAAACATTATATGAACAATTTATCAAAAAAAAAAAAGATTTTGAGGACATCTAACTGTAGATCTAAGATGCACCAGAATAAACAACTCATAATACACCATATTCACTCTGTTCAAAAAATCGTTTTTAGTTTTATTTTTTTCATGGGTGCATCCCTTCCAGTCAAGGGGACGTGTGTAAAAAATGACCCTAAACAAATACAACGTAGACCAAAAATGGGGCGTAGGTAAACTTTTACAGTGGTAACTCAAAGGTCGACGTAATATATATGCGTGTGTATATATGCATGTATATATTCATACAACAAATTGATTGAATTGGATTTTGTAAGTTGAATTACATCTCACTATTGTAAGTCAGTAAATGTAAGATGTAACAACCTAACAACTAAACAGTAAAAAATATGGTTGTTGGAAATGCTTGTGATTCCAAATTGTTTTAGGCAGTGATTTAAAAAACGTCGAGTCGACCCGGAATCGCCCGAGTCGACACAGAAATCTGCCACACCTTGCCGATTCCAGTGAAATACCGGAACCGGGCGACCCTAGAGCTAAAACGGCAATTTTTTCTGAAAATCGGCAACTTACTACAGTAAATCGGCAAGTCGCGAGAGTGAATTGCCCCGCTGATGACATGATGACGTCATGATCTCGCAACTCGTCCCAGTGATGTCATGATGACGTCATGATTGACTTGAATTTTCTGTTTTTGTATTAAAAGTCAAATTTCGTGGCCCCCACTTGCTCACATCTGCGTGCACGACCCACCTACATTGCCCCACTTGCTTAAATATGTTAACAAAGGCGATTGGCTTGCTTCTTTTATAGAGCCTCTCTATCCCACATCTCTTCGATGTGGGACTATTCTTTGTACCTTTGCTTCCTACTAAACCCACGTGAGGGTTTAATATACGTTTGAAACTTTATAAAACGTTTGAACTTTAAAGGTAAAAAGCTGCGATGGTATGCCCGTCGTGAATAAGAAGGGTGTATGCTCGATGTTGGTAATTAAATTATTTGATAAAAAATAAAAAAATTATTAAAAATAATAATTGGGTGCTCACCACCCCTATCTTTCACAAAAAAAATTTAAATTTACCTACCCAAATAAAACATAAAAACTTTATTAAGCTATTATCTCACGGGATTATTTCATTATATGATTAATAATTAATTGAATAGGTAATTGAGATTAAAAATTAGTACTAGCTCATAGGATATTAAAAAAACAAAAAATAATACTAATTCTAGTTTATTGAATATTAAAAAGTATTAGTTTAGAGGATATTTTAAGAGAGAAAAATAACATTAACTCATACCACTTTATAATTTATTTCTACATTGATAACCAAATCTTTTATTTTATTTATTTTAATTTATTTGCATTAGAAATTATGTAATGTACTATTTTTTCTTATAGTTGTCAATAATACATTTTAAATTAGATAATATTATAAGATATTTTGGATTTGTTATTATTTATATGCTAAAATAACTATAAAATGTAAACCAACAATTTCAATTTCATTATATAATATTATAGTTAGTTAAGTTGTAATAATTTTGGATTATAGTTAGTTAGATTGTAATAATTTGGGTTTTGTTTTTTAACGGATTAGGATTCTCCGCCAATTCGAGATTTTGATTTTGGCCATTTTTTCATCGATTTAAACCATTATTTATTGTAGTCCATGTATGATTATATACTTCATACATGATAATTCTATGATTTTTCTTTTGTGTGATGTAAATTTAATGGTTAACATAAGTTCATACAGGGAAAGAACATCTCAATATTTGCATATTGATGAAAAAAATGAAAGTTAATAATGTAGTACCCCCATTTCTTATTGGATTCCTAAAAAACAACATTTATAATGAATTTTAACAATTTTTTTGGACTTTTTTTAAGCCTTAATCCGACCGATTTGGCCGGTTCCTGATCCGAATCACCAATTCACCGATCCGGATGCATTTTTGGGGTGCCCAATCGGGGGCACCGATCCGTTTTTTAAACCACTGGTTTTAGGAACCAAAATCACAGAATTAGGGGTGGCCAAATGATGCCTATAGTCAAAATCACTATTCGTACAATGCATATTACATGAAGCAGGATTCTTATTAATTGCGAATCACACTTCAATCCAATAGGAATCAAGATTCCTATCTTGCTGGAATCACAACCCCTTCAACTTGGAATCGAGATTCCTAGCTTATGGGAATCATGCACCAGACCACTTGGAACTAGGCCTGAAATTACCAAGAAACGAGTTCCAAAAAGCAAAGGTTAATATTTTAGATTTTATATAGTCAAGAATTCCTTGGCATTGGACTCCATATATTGAGTATGCTTACCAGGGTTCCCCTATTATTGGAATCGATGTCTTTGACAGCCCTCCCCTAACATTGGAGTTGATGTGTTCAGTGCCCATTATCGCAGTTCTCCATAAGTATTGGTAAAAAAGTCGAGTACCCTTAACTAAGTATTTCGTAGAGCTTTTAGATTGAATAGTGAAAATAAAATTACTTTATTTATTAATAATGTATTTTTTAGAAATAAGAATTTATTACAAATTCTTGAAATTTAGGAATGATGAAAACTAGAGTTTGTCGAACGTATAGAGTTTTTAGATACCCATCATATATTAACTGGTAATAAATTTTAAGTAACAAAAAATTTTCAATAATGTTTACAAATTTCCAAGGGCTCCACAAAATTTTTGGCCAATCATTTTTGTTGTGGATATAGATTCCAAATATCTTTGATTGTTAGTCCTTAAGATTGGTGTGAGGTCTCATATTGGTTGAATCACAATCTTGTGCACCTATGAATCGCAAGAATTTGGTGTTGTGGAACCTGGATTCCAAAGACATCGGAATGCGATTCAAACAATATGGACTCATGATTCCTAACTTCCAAGAATCGGGATCTGTGGCGATTCCTTCACTCGGGCGGTCCATTTATAGTAAAAGATAATAGCCATAGCTTTTCTAAAATTTAAATATCAATCTATATTGCTGAATATGTTTTGCTAATGGCTCCATGTCCAAGACAATAAATTCAAAGTGCTCAAATAAATAAACACTTAAGCACAAATCTGCCTTCATATTCCACAATATAAAGAACCAAAATGATATGGACTTAATTTTCTTCGCTGCCAGCTTCAAACCCGTACATCCATCTGATTCTAGGTCATCATTATGAAAATCATCACCCTCGACTTAATGGTCCTTCTCCTTTGTCTCTTCTGACTGCTTTCCTCCTCATTCTCCCTCTGTGAACTAGGTGTAGTACTTAATCTAGTTGTCTTCCTAGGGTCGGAAGCTGGCCCTAAAGCCTCCTCAACCATATCCCAAGTCAAACCCCTAATAGAGACGATCCTTACGGTTCCAAGATCAACTAACCACTCACTGGCGTCACCTATGTCTTTCATTGCAATGGGATCCCTCTTGTCACAATTATTAAAACACTCCTTTGTCATCTGATTATATTAGATGAAGACTAAATCATAGAGTTTCCTTTCCTCAAGCCTATTCCTTTTCTTGGCATGCAAATGCATGAGCTAGAATTAGAGAACTATGGTAATACTGTAAATTTGTAATAGACTTCTAATACAGCTATAAAATAAAGTAATACATATAAATAGCATGAACTACATGAAGTTATAAACTTATAATTATAATTTACAATATAATATATTAAAAGACTATAATATTCACCAAGTTACCATCTTGACTGTACTCTGCTCACTACCAGATCAGCTACATGTTAAATATCCAGATTGGCATATTTTGTATGATGGGAGTACCACTCCCTTGTCGAGTCCACCATTAGCCTTCAATTGCAATGTAACATTGTTTAAGATTTAAAATCATAAGTTAAAATTTGTAAGTTGTAACTATTAAAAATCAAATATACAATCATTAAACAAGTATACGACCTATAAAACCATGCAAGTTGAAAGAAATTACTAAACGTTGGAAATAGTACTTGGATCAAATTTATTCAAATTACTAAAGGTTGGAAATAGTACTTGGATCAAATTTATTCAAATTACTAAAGGTTGGAAATAGTACTTGGATCAAATTTATTTCTTTGTGTCACCTCCTTTTCCTTTTCAAATCATGTTAATGCACACTTACATAAGACGAACTCTTCAGCAAATATCTTATCCTGGATATCCTTGTAAGAAGTCAACCTCTCATGACATTCATTGAACCCATCCATAATGGCATTCTTCCTTCCAATTTCTAAGTATACTTAACTATCTCTCTCAACACCCTCTAATGCATTTGCCTCATATATAAAGCCTATGGCAGATTTCACCTTATTATCAACCAGTGTTGGCAACATTGGACTCGCTCTGAAACTTGGACGGAACTCGACGTGAGTCCACTCGGCGAGGCTGAGTGAACTCACCTGAGTTTTGGGGAGTTGGCCTCTAAAAGAAATTCTTAAAATTTTGGAAAAATTCATAAAAGATAAGAAAAATAGGAAATGTGAAAATAAACAAATCATAAGCCTATATCCAAGATGAAAAATGATAAAAATGTGATATTATTGACCTATCATCATCATCATCGTCCAAGCCTTATCCCAATTATTTGGGGTCGGCTACATGAATATTATTGACCTTTGCTCACTGAAATTATCAGATAATCATAGTAAACTGAATGATGCTATAATTTCTAATTTTCTAGTGCAAATTCAAATGACTCATTCCACAAATTTCCAAGTTCCCACCTCATATTAAAGAGTAAAAATTATATTAGTCGTATACAACAAGTCAACAACCATTCATATTGTAGAGTGATAGTCTCACAGCACAGGCTCATAGTCTTGTAGTTAGAGATACAAATACAATAAGTACATAGGCATTCGATTACAAAAATACGTCTCTCTACACATTACAGCTAATACGAACGTCGTGGAGGTATATAATCATGCTCAATGTCAAGGAAGGGGTCCCTTCCAAACATTTGTATCTCGTGGAAGCAGGCCCTAACCCAGAGTCTCTAAGGCTAGTTCAG
This sequence comes from Amborella trichopoda, assembly GCF_000471905.2. The sequence continues at coordinate 4,609,260 of NW_006498404.1, forward strand.
AACTCATACCTATGGTCACCTTAGTTTTGTTGCTCATGAAATTGCCTCTCCTCTTCACTAGATTCCTTACCATCTTGGGCCTCCTCATATTCCTTTGCCTGTGCCTCCTACTAAGTCTCCTTAATGCCCTCCTTTCCTTATTTGTCATCTGGCTCTATACTAGCTCATTCTCCAATGACTTCTTGTTGATAACAGGTTCTTGTTCCAACCATTTCCCTAGTTGGTTTCTCCTCCAATATGTAGTCTACGTTGATTGGATTGTTATCTTTTGCCTCCCTCCTAAGCTTCCTCTTCCTTAGATTAAGATTGTGGTGCACATACACTAACTTCTAAAGCCTCTTAGATCCTCCTTGAGTATGGATCCACTACAATGTTTCCAGTTTTTCTCTCATCCGTGATGGAACAAGTTTGGCTGAGAATCTTCATTGCGATCCTTTATTAGCGAGGGTTGTCTCCTCCCTGTATCTCGATAAATTAGTTGCATAGGAGTACACTCACATAAAATAATTATGGTAAAATACTATATGAGTTAGGAATTATGTCTTACCGAATTTTAAAAGCTAAACTTGGCTTTTATCTGTGTGCGACTTTTTCTCACTACATTGGACCCAAAATCGTCTTTTTCATATGTATATAAATAAGTCACAGAAACAAAGTACACATTCTCAAGTTACAAACTAGGAGCTAAAGATCATCACCATGTCACATTTATAGAAAAATTTACCTTTTTAAGGCTTCAGTTTGGGTGTCCTTATCTCGCTCAAATCTTTCAATGGAGTACTTCACCCCCTCTATGATCTCAGGGCATGCTCTGACCCAGTTGATAGTGATATGCGGGGGTTACAGAAAAAGCCTTAGTACATTGATACTATCAAGGGCCAGGTCTAATAGATCAACAAGGAAATGTAAATCACAAATAAAGATATAAATATAAATTGGATCTTTAAATTGAAAGTTACATGTTCATGGTGTTTGCATGTGTTTTCTAACATGAGAAATCCTAGAGTCTAGGTGAGTATTTGTTGGGGGAATGGCAAAGAATGGTAGAGAGATTGAAGGAGAAGATTTACTCAAACAAAAAGTTTTCACTATTGTATTCAAACAGTGTAGATGACCAGTGTTATACAACAATATAATTTGTAACTCTCTAAAAGTCCACAATTTTTTTTTTTTGAGTGAGGTTAATGATAGAAGTCCACAATTTTTGAAACTATAATTCTAGATGCCCACTTTTGTTTACTATTGTAATAAGTGGGCGGTCAAGGGTTGGTAAGCCAATTTTGTTGAAAAAATTAGAGATAAGGTAGGTGCAGTAATTAGGTAGTTTTTGGTTAAATTTGGTGTGTCATTGTAATTTAAAAATTATTTGTAGTTTGTGAGTAAAATGGCTATAAATAAGCATCAATGGAACCAACGGTAGGTGTGTAGAAAAACTCCATCGGGATAAGTAGAAGTTATTGTAAAAAAAGAGAAGAAAATAGATTTTTGTACCCTTGGTCCATATAATTACTTTATAATATACACTATTTGAATACAATAGTATGTGAGGAATGATAGGCTTGCCGGATGAAGAGGTGAGCCTTTGCATCTCTCTTTTTATTTTCCTTGTAGTCTTTTTTCTTTGCCTATGACCATGGTTAGAGCATTTCTGTATTATCTAGATCTAGAAAGCCTTCTTCAACAATATCCGTCAAATCTTGTGAGACAAAGAGCGTCTTCATCTGAAGATTCCATGAGTCATGCCCATCTAAAATGGGTATTAGATTTTAGGTATAATATAACCCTGAACTGGATGCCATAGGGAAATTTTAGGCTAAAGAGTCTTTTTGGGCACAAATCTAGGCTATGATACCAAAATTTGTTAGGGGAATGGCAGAGAATGGTAGAGAGATTGAAGATATAACTTTATTCAAACAAAAATTTTCCTTATTGTATTCAAACAATATACAGACAAGTGCTTACAACAATAATATCGACCAAGGGAACAAAACTTTGCTTCTCCTTTTTTACAATAGCTTCTACTCACATGTTGGGATTTTTCTACACACCAATCGTTGGTTCCATTAATGCTTATTTATAGGCATTTTACTCACCAACCGCAAGTAATTCTTAAACTAAAAATTGCATATTAATTTTGACAAAAAATTATCCAATTACTGCACCTACCTTATCTCTAATTTTTTCAACAAAAATGACTCACCAATTCTTGACCGCCACCTATTACAATAGTAAACAAAAGTGGGCTTCTAGAATTACACTTCAAAAATTGTGGGCATCTAGATAGTTACAAATTATATTTTTAACGGTATCATCTATGGGGGCCGACTCTCAGACTTAAGCCATACTGGAAACAGTTCAAGAGGGAGAAGGAAATGATATAGGATGGGATAAAAGAATATTAAGGGACATCTACTAAGATTTAATTACAATTGGATGATGGAAGACACCCGTGCTCAATTGGGTGCCAGTTAAAGAAAGGAAACCGGCTGTATGAGTACAAAATTCTCTCTGAAGCATGTTAATAGTTTCTATATCAATCCCATGAAGGTTGAAATAGTGGATGAGGTGATATTTGAATTTTTCCACGGTGTTCTATAGATAATAAGTATGCAACATTGAGGTGAAGTTTGAATCCTGATTCACTGCAGGTCCAATGCCCAGGGGATAAACTCTAGAAGGCCATGGAATCTTGCGGATGAGATTGATTTGAAAAGTTTGAATTGTTGTAGTATGGAAATTCCATGTCTCTCTTTCAACCACCATGGTTTTAGGATAGATACAGAATATTTAGTGGTTATCAGCAATCGATGATCTTCTAATGGGTGTCATATGAAGAGAAAGCAGATAAACATTGAATTGAAATCGAAATATGGAGAAGGATCTAGCCAGGGACGGACTGGATGGCTCTCGGTTCTTGCTGGAGCAAACTCGTTGGGCAGGAGGGCGCTATTCGATGAAGAAAACACACTTTAGGAAAGTGGTTCAGGTAGCTCAGCTGGTTAGATCAAAGGACTGAAAATCCTTGTGTCAATGGTTCGAATCCACTCCTAAGCGTAAGCGGTAGAAGGTAGCAAGACAGACAACAAGGTTGCAGTGACAATTCATGGGAAGAAATGTCAGCCCACAATGGTTCAAAACAATTTCATGTTTGATAAAAACTGATCATCTTGATGTGATCTTTCATCCTACAAAAGGATGCGGATGAGATAAACAACCATTTGAAAGCCATTCAAGCATAATGCTTTGGATCAAACAACAACGGAACTGCAAGAATAATTCAAATTCGAATTTAGGTAAGTCTGATTTGAATTGGATGAGCTTTAAAACACCAAAATATCAACTGATGCAATGGAAACCGTTGGGTCTGGAGATGAACAGCCTAAGATCAACTAATGGTTAATGGATGTTTATTAACATCAAGCAATTTCTCAAGGGAGCTATAAAAGCACTCTGCTGCACTCAGTAGAGGACCTTTTGGCAATATTTAGAGTGACCTTCTGAGAGATAACTTGTGAGAGCAGCACGAAGCTTCTTTCACATAAAATCAAGCAAACAGCATCAAGCACCGACTTCAAGAACACTGTGGTGAAAAATATACATTCTATACCTTCTAGGCAAGATTCAGTCCATGTCATATTCTTAGTTCTTTCGAGTCTTTCTTATAACCGAACAAAGGTTTTTCATACTTGTAACAAATGGTTTGGATGTAAATGAAACAAGTTGCTCATGGGCGCTTGGAACTCCTCACCAAAACCATATTTTAATAAAAAGTTTCTGACCTAAATGCGATCAAGAGTGAGCTTGATTCCTTTTGAGTGTATTCTCTGGTTTTGAAAACTTGAAGAGTCCACATCATAGTTACCCGAAGTGATTCGGAAACTGAATTGGTTTAGGAATAAAAAACGCGGAATTGCCACTGGCTGTAAGATTCCTATTTTTGGAATCGATGTCCATACAAGAGGGAATCATGGGGACGAGATTCTTATTTTTCGGAATTGAAATTCAACCAAAATAGAATCGAGATCCCAACATAGATGGAATCGAGATTCCTAGCTCATTGGAAGCGAGTTTCCGAACTAGTTGGAATCGACCAATATGGACCTTCATTTATGGAATCTTTGGAATTAAGAGGGTAGTGAGAGGGAAACAATACATGACTCAATGCTATTCATTGACCAACATGCACATGTACAGTATTTGTAGTACATTATTTATAACATCTTGGAGTTGCAATCTCTCCATTGAATCAATACAATGCAATTGAAATAATTAAATAGAGAACAACATGCACATGTACAGTATTTGTATTACATTATTTATAACATCTTGGAGTTGCAATCTCTCCATTGAATCAATACAATGCAAATGAAATAATTAAATAGAGAACATGGACCGAAAATTATACAAACCCAAAAAAAATAGAGAACGTGAACCACCACTTTGGTTTCTATTGGTCATTTCATTTAGAAAACGATGACAATACCTTGTAGCATGAGATTGGGTGTCCAGTTTGAGTACTTTGATGATGTCTTGAAAACTCCTAAATATCACTTCTAAGAAAAGCAAAAAACAAAAAGAACAAACAGGAAGAGGGGGAGGGGGGGGGGGGGAAGAGTTCCAATAACTGTGACGTTTGTATAAGGTGTCAACCTTATACTATTGCAGTGCGGTGCACCTCAAAACTATGCTGAAAATACAGTATTGGTGCCTCAAAGCCTTGCAATGATATGAAAATCTATTGTTTCTCCCAATTATGAAATTTAAAGTTCCAAAAACAGTGACGATTAAGCAAATCTATAAACATTAGAAAATCTTGAAAATGGATGGTCTAGATAATGTGTTAGAAAATGAGCTATTTTTAGGACCAGAAATCCTTTTTTTTTTCATGTCTATGAATCTTGAGGTTGATATTACTGATTTGAGGGTTTTCCCGCACAGGACTACCTTCTCTTGTGGATTTCTTAAGTGCACCCTACTTGTACAGTATAAGGTTGACGCCTTCTATAAACTTTTTCCTTCCAATAAATCTAGAAACTAGTTTCCACAAGTGTGGAATCGAGATTCGCCAATTGTAGAATCGAGAATCAATAATTATTTGAGACGAGATTCTTTAAGTGTTGGAATTGAGATTCCTAAATTAAGAAATCAAGATTCCAGACTTCATGGGAACGGATTCCGTGAAGATTCCTAATCAGAATCGGCAAATTGGGATTCCGAACCGGAATCGTGACCTTCAGTGAGATATTCGGGTAACTATGGTCCATATTTCTCTTTTCCACTTCGTCAAAGCACACTTGAGGGCAAATCACATGGACATTGTGTCAGCCCACTTTTCATCAATGATCTTCCCCACTTTGCTGTGGAATCCCCAGATGACGTGCTCTGCATGGTCTAGTGCCACATCGGAATGCATGTCAGGCTTCATAACTGAATCAACCTACCCAACCTACCTCAGGTCTAACATAAATGGGGCGGTGGCAGCAAGAATCTTGCACACTTATACTAAAATATGTGCCTATTAATGAGTTATTTGTCTTCTCTTGCAGTTTGACTCCTTGAGATAGCTGCAGCAACCTATTCCACACTGTAGTGTCAAGTATGTGGTTACAAATCTAGTGATAGGTGGCATTATGAGCCCGACTATAGACCGCTTCATACGAGGCTTTCTAAATCTGATTTCTCTCTCAGTACTTCAAGAAGAACCCACTTCAATCTCCAAAATTCATCGTCTTTGTTATCTCCCAGCCGCTTTCTTTCTTTTTTCCAGCATCCAAATTTTCAAGCGTCTCTTTCCTAATTTCCTAGATATGCTGTCACATGCTAATATCTGATTGTGACAAACTTGTTGATTTCTTCTTGCTAGTGGAAACAAGGTTAACAACAATCCTGACATCTCTTTGAAACCCTCACTGTTGCATTTTTGTGTTTTGCCAAATGTGTCAGTCAATTCAAACTAACTTCTCACTAAAACTCTTCTTTCGAGTGTGCTCCCCCAAATATTCACAGCATATGTAGTAATTTACTTGCACTGATTAGCAACTCCTTGAGTCATTCCACATTAGAGCTGTTTTAAGTATTGCAAACCGTCCTCGCAACTGCTTTGTCCTCCATTCTGTACTCCTTCCAGTTGTGCTAGCAAAGCCTCACCACCATTTGAATTATTACAATTTTTTTTCATGTCAGTACCATATGCCTTTTTGCATTTATTTGAGATGTACAAGTTCTCAAGTTATCATTGGATAAATGGGGGCTTCTCTGTCATATCGGTGAACATAGATGGCGTCATTTGGTGTCACTGGAAGGGGTTGTCAAGTTTGATGAGCATCGATAAAATTAAAAGGAAATGGAATCTCCATTTATATGAAAGCCCAATTGCTGCAAATAGATATTTATATAAAAAATAAAGAAGCAAGAATTATCAAATTGACTGGCGTAGGGCTAAGATACGTAGCCACAGCAATTCTCCCTTGTGTTTCTCAGGGTGAAGCTTCCATGGACCAGTCGTTCAGGTGGAAGCAAGAACCAAACCTTGATCAGATTATTGACAAAGTGGTTTCTACCATATTTGGAGCTTTCTTATTCTTTATGATTATGATAGTATAGTTGTAGCAATTGAGTTCTGATGCTAGTTCTTTACTGATAAACCTTTTAAGAAATTCATACTGTTGTAAAACTCTCTGCAGTTTGTGCTGTTTTCTTTTGGCCTTTGTTTTGTGAAATGTACCTATAAAATAAGGGTGTGGTTTCTATAAGGTTGCAACCTTAAACAATCCAATTGAGGCGCACCTCCAAATTTTATCATAACATGTAATTTTGGTTTAAAAAATTCCTAGGATTATCATAAAATCTATTTTCATATCTAATTATAAAATTTTAAACTCCAAAAATGGTTAAATTCAAGTAGATCTATAAACATATGAGAATTTTGAAAATGGACGGTCTAGATAATGTGTTGCGGGATGCACTATTTCTGGGACTCAAAATCTTTTTTTCCTCATATTCCTACATCTCGATGATCAATTAGAGGGCTTTTCAACGTTAAAACAACCGTTTTAGATGGCTTTTTGAGATGCACCTGTAATTCTATATTTTAAGGTTGCAACCTTATATAAACTTTTTACATAAAATAATAGACGGCAATGATGACATTTTTCCCAGTTCATTTTGATTATTTTAATGAATTTGCTATGCAGGGTCTCATGGAATATCACAAGGAAATTGTTGAATACTTCAACCGGAGGGGTGTTTCTGCAATATTTCTTTTTCGGAGGAATCTCCTCCGTCGGTTGGTTTCTGTACTTGCAAATGCTTATGATCGTGATGCAAAGCAGCTGAATGGCACACATAAGTCCCATGTGCACTCGAAACAAGAGGTCTCTCTCTCTCTCTCTCTCTCTCTCTCTCTCTCTCTCTCTCTCTCTCTCTCTCTCTTCTTACTTACTTATTACTTATTACGTTAGTTTACGTTAGTTACGTTACGTTACGTTACGTTACGTACGTACGTAGTACGTAACGTACGTACGTAACGTA